>JAYMSH010000004.1:2500-32500 GCA_036897905.1 Aragoa cleefii | reverse complement strand
CAATCTTTCATTCCTTTTTTCAAGTACGTTTCGAAAACTTGACTAATCATTTGTCTTTCTGTATTCCTTGTTAGTAGGTAAAGGGCTTCTGAACTCAATGTATCACTTTATATGGGATAAATCTTCCTCTCTTTTTCGTTCGAGCTGCTTCGCTCCTCTTGTTGCTTTGCCCGTCCCTTGTATAGTATTCAAACTTGATCTCCCTTACCAAGCAAGAAGGAGAAAGAAAAGTCCTTATCAATCGTTCAGAAGTGTGCTTCGCTCCTGCGACTTACCGGCTTTGCGTAACCGCCCTAAGGCCTGGTTCACTCTAGGCTCAGCTCATGGCGTCCAAAAGGTACTCTAGCATATCTTCTAATTGATCGAGCTCAAACTCAACCTTCTTCTCTTCTCTTCCGTTGCTTTCCTCTGTGTTAGCTGATACTGAGGGATGACAGGATTCGAATTCAATTGGAAAGTCTCTTTTTTCTTGATTCTGCGTGAATTTCTGCTTAGTTTTCGTAAGATTCCGCTTCACTTGCATACACATTAGGAAGGGTCAATATCTACACGGAACACGAACCCAATATTGATTTTATTTTCATGAGAACGGTTTTTATAAAGAAGAAATCAATTGACAAAACCCGGGTTTTTTGGCATGATTTTCTAATTTTTGAATCGTTTACTATACGCAATTGTTGAAAAGCAGGTCTTCAAACGATCGGAAACGAGGAAATTGGACATCAATTGCTCGGTTTGATCGAAAAAGTTACGTTTTATATAGCTTATAAAGTTGCATTTTTCTCTGAAAAGCGGGTTTTTGCTGATGTTGAGTTCCTGTGCTCGAGTAAATTGGTCTCTTCCGAGGTATGGTGAACCGGGCGATCTCCGAGCTAACCTCAGAGCTAAACGGCGGATGTCGCATTCATGCATTGAAGGGTTGACCCTAGTTCTGAGTTCATCAATCGTCGACCCTTGCTTTCCTCAGTTCATACTATACTATCCGAGTAAGAAGCTTGATTTGACTTAAAAGCTCCCCTTTCTGGGTCTTGAGTTCTGGGCAATGATCCCTGTTCAAAGGCAAGTCCGAGGATCCCCGTTCATCGCAAAGTCCAATTTCGCTAGTTTTAACGGGATTCTTCCCTGATCATGATGGATTGCCTCTCGCCGTCCAAGCTTCGTCTTTCTTCCTGACTTCCGGATACAACCGGGCCAACGAACGCCATATATACTTCTATTGTTCGGGATACTTTGTCCAAGGGAGACACGGTCAAAGCCATACATGGTCAAAGAAAGGATCGGGTGTTAGGAGATGGATCAGGGCTACGGGCACTACGGTTAGGACTCGTCAATCACCGACCTCGCCCTCTTGGTTGGGAGAATGCAGGCAGTCCTGTAGCTGCAGGTCGCCAGGGAAGCTTCGAAGAACACCGGGCAGGAAGCCGAGGAAAGCGAACAAAGTACCCACCTAGGCGGAAATCCACTGACAAAGTCACCCACTTTTCCACCTTTCTCGTCTATTCTCAGACAAGAGGAGTCCGAATACCAGCTTGGAGTAGAAATAACGGGCATGAGTCATCCAGAGGAAGGCGAGATCAAGCAAAAGGTATCCGCCCTTCCGGAGAAAGAAGAAAATGCAACTTTCGTCGAGATGAAACTTTTCGAGAAAAAGGCCGGAAAGCCAGACATGAACACAAACGAGATTTTCGTAGCTCGGTTGGGCCCTGTTTAAGGCGCCCGTGTATCGATGAGATTTGAAAGTAGGGTATCGAGGGGCAAAGCAAACAATTCTTTTCAAGATTCTTTTTCTTTCGCGGTAACAACAATGAATAAGGTTATAGCAGTGCTACCCGTACGTACATGATTCTCCTATGGGTACGTGTAGACAGAGGAGTCAACGAAGAGATGGTCATTAATAAACATTTCTACTCTATTCAACTGCGCCGGTCCCTACATAGACGACCGATCGATCCTTTGGCCGGGACCTAAACTAAAAGCTTCAACGCTTCCTCAATCTTCAACAAAAGGGCTAGGAAAGGCCGCTTCCGCTTCGTTGGTCGGTAAAACGGGAACTCCCTGCTTTGCTTAAAGGGATTACCTGTCCAGCCACCATTCCTAGAAAAGAAGGGAAGTGAAGGAGCAGCCGAAGGAGCTCTTGAAAGAGCCCTACTTCTATCCAATTCCGGCAAGGTTGGAAAAACCTGTGTCACTCAAGTTAGCTATCCATACCGTAACCGTAGTATGGAAAGTGATCTTTTTTGACCACGCACTCAAGCCACCCCTTCGAACTCCAGAACTAAACTCAAGTCATTGCTCATTCCCGAGTCGCATTAGCACAAGCCACGAGCGCCTTAAGAGAAAGAGGTTCGCGATTTCCAAGTTCTCCTTATTATAAGTCAAAGCCCTAGAGCACGGAACTAGAAATCCTAGAAGTCACTTGCACTTTTTCTTACCGGACGAGCTAACCTAATGAGCTTTCCGTCTACTACCGGAAAGAGGAGTTTACCAACGCCTACGCCTACATATTCCACTCACTCTATCCTCTTTCATCCTATTCCAAGGCGAGGGAACGGGACTTCTATCTTTCTATACAAAGCGGGACTTTACTCTGAAGCTAACTAAAAAGAGCTTCAAAAATAAAGAGTTCCGACTTCAGTTACAGTAGCAGGCGAGCAGAAAGGCTCAAAATAAATGAAATCTAAGCAAGTGAACCTGCCAACTGTCTCTATCTCCAAAGCCGAAGATTCAATTTCACCGCTAACCGTAATCAAAAGTTTGATCTCCCCTAAGACTCTTTCAAGCCGAAAGGAGATATTCTACGAGTCGCCGGCCTTGGACCTTCGGATCATTTGCCCGAAAGAGATCAAAAAGTGACTTCTAGGCTTGTGCAAGTTTTGATGCGGCTACTGCTATTCATTCTTTATTGTCAACTTCTAGGATAGACGAAAGATTCTCAAGTTGTAAGCCCGGGATCACGAAAGAAAGTGGGCCCAAACCACGGTTTCCATTTTGCTATGTCAGCGATACTTGAAGCAGTCGGTTAGCCCTAGATTTCAACCTTCATCGCCTAGAATCAACAACACAAAAACCTTGTTAGAAATGACCCCTTTCTCTTCTTTGGTTTCATTTACGGAATACTAAGCCAATATCTAAAAGTGACTTTGTAGGGGAAAGGGGATTCTTGGTTTTACTTAAGAGTGTGTTCAAGGTGTCCCTTTCTTCCTAACTGTACGGGTAATAGTTCAAAGGTTGTTCTTGATTGGTGCGGGCGGGCTAAGCCCCCTTGTTGTTTTTCCTTGCTTTCTTCCTAAGACTTGAAAGTCTATTCTTGGTTTTACTGGACAGCTTCCTCAAGGTATCACTTTCGTATTAGAGTACTCTTGGTCAAACTTGCTAGGGAAGGAAAACCAATCGGTGTAGCTCTTCCCTCGTCAAACAGCTGTTAAGGAAGTTCAAGTAGCTAAATCGCTCGGCCAATCGGAGAAGTTCCTCAATCGGTGCAGCTAATGACTCGTCGAATCGTCAAACTTTTCTCAATCGGCAAACGTAGCTAGAGCCTTAATGTCTCTAATCAACTCGTTCTATCGAATCGGCAAACAGCAGCTAGGGGCTAATGAATCGTCCAAAGATTTGCTCAATGGGCATCAACCGGGCAAAATAAGGGGTTTCTTCTCTCCTCACGATAGATAGGCATTAGAGGTACCTTCAAAGTGTACTTCTTCTAGTTTTTGTTGCATTTAGGAAGAGAAATGGACACGGAACGCGAACGCAATCACCAATGTTGTAACAACGGTTTTTCAAAGGCGAGTAAGTTCCGCTTTTGTTTTGGGGATTTTCCCCATTTCAGACCTATTCTTTGGCCCGCCGCCTACCTCTTATAGAACCCCCTTGGCCCAACTAGCTCTCATTCGCCGGACAGTTCTAGAATCGGAGATAAAGGGCATTGCCAATAGAATGAAGACCAAGGCACTATGTCCTATTGATAGCTAGTAGTTCCAGTTGCTTTTTTGTCCTAGTCTTGGGTTGACTTCCTCTTTTGATGAATAAGGATATGTACCCTTTTATGCAGTTGATGGTAAATTCCCTCTTCTTCACTTCCTACTTTCCAAAGCGCCTACCTTGGATTCGATGGAGTCTTTCTTCCCTCTATAGCTCACAGGTAGTTATCCGGTCTTTCCCTTCGTCAATAGGTCTATCCCGCTGTGAATTGAGACTATCGGTGGAAAGCAACTCAACTCTGCCCTTACAACGGCTTTGGATGTGTTCTACACAGCTTCTTCCGACGTCTCATCCCTAGTGAAGTTGTCTTCATCAGCTGTTTTCGACATGATCCGTGTCGGTAAGGGAAATAAAAAGCTAGGGTTACTTCAGAGAGCCCCTCTTCTCTTGTCCTAGTCCTGTGTTACTAGTCTAAGTAGTTATTGAATGAATAGTTTTAGCAGTTCCTCTTGTTTTCCCACCAGAGGCTAAAAGAGACGCCTTGTTGATTGTCTTCCCCGTCCTAGTCTTTGCTTCCGGGTTTTATATTCTTTCCTCAGCATCTCCGAATCGCACAGGGAAAGGGAAATCCTTACCTATCCACCTATACTCCTGAAAGGACTAAGCCAGTGGAAAGAAAGACAAATGCTTCCTATTCTTCTATTGGAATTGTCTTCATTGAAGTTTACATTAGATCAACAAGCGTGGAATAGGCAAGGTTGGAAGCTCTTTGTTCAGAAGGAAGGATCGATCAAAGGAACTATCCAAAAATCCAAGTCAGGTTTCGGGGTAGAAAGTCTCGCTTTTTGGGAATCAAAATGCCAAATGCGTGAGAACCTTGGTATTGGCTTCCCCTTCCCCGGCTTCCTTGGAGAGGGAGAGAAGTCTTCTTTCTACTTTCTACGTGTTCAGTCTTTTAGTTATGTCTTGCCTAGTAGGAAATATTCGACAACGGGGTTTCAAGTTCTTGTCCGTTAAGTCCTTGAGTTAATTCGATGCGTCTACCTGCGTCAGGTTCACTGAGAAATATCGTAGATATTTCAAAGAAGGTCTCTCTTACGATTCAAAAATGATCTTAAGAGAAGCAAAAGAATGTTACGTCCAATTATTCCCATGTTTTTCCTTGGTCAACAACCAAGCAACTACATATATCTTATCTAAGTCTCTCCCTTCGGTAGAGCAGAGCAGTCAAAAAAAACGCTCTCGACAATGCAGGCGCTGGCCTTCCTGTTAGGCTTACCTTTAGCCGTCATCATGTGTTCATTTTTCATTTTGAAGGGGACCTTGTCTATCTTTTTATTGCGGCTCTTATGAGCAGGCTCTCACGGAGTTGAACGCAATGTCCCTAGAAAGCATTAGGGACGATCTAGCAATATTTCTTAAAATCTATCTAACTGGGCTCGGGGCCGACGTTCCCCATGGATACACGTGGAAGGACTTAGTGTCCGAGCTTTCCCAAGGTTCGACCGATAAAGAATACCTACTGGGTATTCTAGCCGACATGATAAGCAAAGGTAAGAAAAGTGAATGGACCATTAACGCATTACAAATACTGGATCGCCGGCGCTGGCCCTAAGTCACCAGACGACTAAAACGACGCGATCCAAATCCAATTAGAATGTTGATTCTTTCCGGGGGTCTCCCAGAACTGGCCTTAGATGGGGCCATTCATCGCTGTGGAATTGGATACCTCGACCCTTCGCTTGTTGACATCAACACCTATATGATCTCCATTGATGTCAACACAGTCGTATCTTTGGCTACCGTTAATGTTGTTTCAAGGGAGATTGATTTGACCAGATTGAAAGTCAAAGAAGGAAGCAATTCGTCTATATCCTGAACACATGTATGTCGGAGTTTTCTAAGAAATCTAAATTTCATATAGTTGGTAAGGTCGATTCTCCGAAAATAGGAAGAAAGGAGGATTTCCATTTCAGAGGGGCTAAAGCTATTGATAGCGGATATCGGGACTCTTAGAAGTTTCATTTCTTTCGCGAACAAAAAGGGCTTTCATAAGGGTTTCCAGTCTCTGGGTAAGAAGTTTTCCACCTAGAGCCAGTGGGATTTCTCCTATTGCCATTGTATCACTCCTGGGAGAAAGCTAAGGATCTTTGGGAAGCAAGCCCAATTGGAGTGCTTAATAAGGTCTTCACCTGGAGTTCCCCTTTGGTAAGCCCTGTAAATGTAGGGCCAGTTTCCTGTAAGGCAATGGAAGATCTAGTACCTTTTGCAGAAAAAGACTTCTTCCTGCCGCAGCTAAGCCCATTAAGTTCCAGTCTTCTTTTGGTTGGGAGTCATAAGACAGCAGGCCGATACGAGGGATTTACTTAATAAGGGTAATAGCCGAATAGAATCGTAAACTAAAGCGCTCTATCGTTACACCCGCCCGCTAGACCTGATCTGTTTACTTACTGACTCTTACTTAGCAAAGGCTACCTTTAAGAGGAAACTTCCGATCTACTTCTGCCGCGTTGGTTGCTCACTTCCAACAAAAGCCCTAAGCAGCAGGTCCCGTACTTTCCAGTCCTGAACTAGAACAGCGAATTCGATTCGAACGAAATCACTTCCGGGCCAGGCTTCATAAAAGGATCTTTGATGCCTAGATCTTCTAGGAGACGCAGCTACCTATCCTATAGTAAGTAGGAAATTTCTCCTTGCCTGCAAACATCTCTTTTTACAAAAGAAAGTCAATCGTAAATAAAGTCCTCTGCCGGAAGGAAGGGCGAAGAAAGATAGGCAACAAACACTATAAGAGTTGTGAAATATGAAGCCGTTTCAGGCGCATAAACAAAAGCCTTCGGATACAGAGGGGGCTGCTCTAGTCACTCAAAGTCCTAGCTAAGTAAGGAAGAGACTCTCCAAAGAGAAGTACGTACTGCACGGCTGAGGAAGTATCCGAATCCGTTGAATAGGAAGCCTTTGATCCCCTTTCTTCCTATTTTTAGAGGAAGTCTTCCCGTCCTAGAGCTAGAGCAGAGTTAGGACAGTGGGGATTGAGGGATGGTCTTGGGCAATAGGTTTCGTTTGGATTGAACAAAGAGGACTTTCTCTTAGGCAGCTAGAGACTAGACTGTTCCGGTCCCTTTCGGCTTTGAAAAGAATCTTCTCTTTCCTCTTTCTATCGCAGCTAAGGTAGCATGAATACAAGCTGTACAAACAGATCATGTTCTCGCTCCAGCCTTTAGCTATTAAGTAAGGTGCGGAAGTAGATTCTCCGACATTCAAGCAAGATCCTTCACACCCCTTGCGCGAGGAGAAGCAGCTAGATCGATTCCTAAACCGCTAATGCCCCCTCTTCCAAATTCAACAGGAGCAATTGCAGCTTCTTCTATTCTCTGCTTTCCTACCCGGTAGGAGCTCATAACTCGTTGACTTGAGGATGTCACTGGGGATCCTACCTTGCTTTCGCCTGCTCGTATCATTTTGCTTGGATTGCACCTTGAGCTGAGCCAGAATAAGCGGATTGGCCATCAGATGCGGGATTACCTGTTGATGCGGTAGATGAGGTAACTAAGGGAGCTACGAGGACGAATATGTTGTTGTCGTCCTTTTCTCATTCTTTCCCCACTCCCTGCGTCTGCTCTTTAAGTTTCTTGAGTTCGCACTAGTAATTGCAAGTCTCGAAAGCTTTCAAAGTGAATGATGTCATCATTCGTGTGAAGTTGCTGTCTTCAGAAAGTAAGGCCGAGATCCCGAGCTTCCGCCAAGGCTAGCTTAATCCCAAATTGGATTGTGTTCTTCCTTGGAAAAAGAGGTCTCATCTATTGCTGGGTCTTCTCGAAGAGGTAAGAAGTGAGTTTCATCTTTATTGAGTTCTGTTATCTCCTGAGGTAAGTTAGGACTATAGTAAGGGGCGATGCTTGAGTGAATCGATGAGCTAAGTCCCCGTTGCTGACTAACAAAGGTATTGATGTTGCTGATTTCATCCCGAGTGAAGTAGCCGACGATCCAAGGGGTAGTTAACATTTCATATTTCATATTTTAGGCTGTTCTAGGAGCGATTGAGCTAACGTCCAACACCCCTAGGTATAAATAAGGAAGATTGACTCATGGTATAGAATGCTTGAGAAGAGGCTATTCATAGGCTCTTAGATGAGCTTCTTTGCCACGTGCCTCATCGTTAGTGATGAACTCTTCCGAACAAATTTTCTCTATCACTTCTGTTCGGGAATATAGGTCCTGCAGGATTGGATATGCTATTTTATATCTTTTGAATTCCTCCTCCGCTAAGGAAATTTTGAATAGAGTTGTTTTCTTTCAATTGTTAGAGTTGGTCCTTCAGCTGCTGCTGAATAGCGTCCGCTGAGCAGGATGTGGATGATCCTGCTTCCTCTCTCGAGTCGGTCTTTCGTTTCGCTCGGAGAGGGTTCCCCCAAGGCGGATTGGGGATTCACATAGAGAATGGGCCAAAAAAACTACGCAAATAAATAAGGAACTACAAAACCCTTGTATAACACCTGGATATAAAAATAGGTTATTAAATACACTAAGTAGAATAATAAGATTACTACAAAATAGGATTTTCTTATTATTCTACTCGGCCTTTTTTCGCTATGTAAACAAGGTTTTAGTATGTATTGGCATTCTGGGCAGGTCGCAATAAGTCGCTAGTCGAAGGTTTAGACCAATCGCAATTCATCACCATCTTGCCCGCTTCCAATTGATGACTGGCTATTATATAAGTGACAGGTGCACGATCGACTTTGCACGTTCCATTCTTCGGTCTTTCGTCTATCGCCTTGGTATAAAAGCCTTGATCCGTCTTCGGCTTCAATTCGTTATGCTCAGAAGCTCCAACAAGCCCTAAAATCTCTTGCCGCCTAAAACTCTGCCAAGAGAGCGCTGCTTTACGTTTGATCCTATGTGCCCAGAGAATGCTATGCGTTGTCCACTTTCGGATCTCGCAAAGAGAGAACGTGTTTTTTCCGACCCCCTCTCTCTCATTCGAAAAACGAAGAAAACGTCCTTCGCGCAAGTTTTTTTGCTTCCTGCGCCCTTACTAGTAAAGTGGCTCTTCGACCAAGAAGGCATTCTGGTAGGAAGGCCGACCACTCCCGCCATCAGTCCAGGAGAGAAGCAAGCTACCTTTCTTTGATCCACCTTCCCGGGCAGGGAAGAGAACGCAAATGGACCGCGGATGGTGGTCGTGGTAGATTCGAGTCTCTTTTTCGGCGGAGCTAACTCTTCTATCGTGTTGCATTTTCTTTGGCCCTTTCCATCGTACTGGAGCGATTCGAGAAGAACGGGTCATATTCTATCCTTTCTACAATGCCCATAGACGAATCGTTTCAGATCAATTATTCGCTGCAATCGCTTCGATCCACCCCCTCGGTGAAAAAGAGTAATACGTCCTGAAGAATTCCTACCAGCAGATTTCCCTGTACTCAAAGTGAATTGTCTAAGTGCTCTCCTTTCTCTCATTGTCTATCTCGTAATCATTCGATTCTCAATTCTCCTTCGGATCCTACTCCTCCTTCTCTTTTAGGATAGGATCGTCGTTGGTGCTTCGGTTATTGTATAGTGAGAAAGATGCCTCACTGCACACTTTCTATAGTTGTCTTCGAAATCGGCTACATGCGATAGAGCTATGTGTACACCGCTGCATCGAGACTCTCTTTCGAAAGTGAGATCACCACCGGCTTGTTGAAGAGGGAAAGCTCACTCAACAATGAATTGCAGCTAGCGCGCTTGACTAATAAGATAGAAAGGGGCAAGCTCCACTCCTAACAAGTTGCTGAGTTCGGCTTTCGGGGCTACCTACTTTAGGGCTTATGTAATATATAAAGAAGAGCCCTCTTAGGGCCGGGCTGCTCACCTTTTGAATAGAAAGGAGTGGGAGAGCTGAGGTGATTTCGGTAAACCGATGCATGAGCTGAGGCTCCCATGTCCCGCCGACCCTCTGAAAAGTAAGGTCGTAAAACAGCTCATAGGGAGTCAGAAGCAAGCAGAGTCAAAGGCGGGTCAAACTCACATAAGCGGAGGGGGAGACACATTCATGAAAAGCGAGAAGACGTGCCGTAGGGGACTGACCAACTATGAATAGATCTTACTTACGGGTAATATTAGGAAAATCTAGAAGTCCGTATCGTGGGTCTACTTGTTACAAAAGGCGAGCATCCACATTCCAAAACGCAGAGGTCCTCAGGCAGACATCGAAAAGGGGACGAAAAGAGTCTATTTTGACAATATTCCGGAATGTATCATGGCTCTATCTATTCATTCAAAAAAAAAAGAGTTCTGCATCTCTCCGAGGCTGGGGAAACAAATAGTAGTGGGGAAGAAAGAGCGGGGGGCTACGAGCCCTCTCCCGTTGTTGTTCCCGGACCACCCATACCTTCTTTCCCCTTCGCCCGGCCCGGTGAGATCAGATTTCTCGAACGAAGTGATAGGAAGAGAAGACGGCTGGCGGGAGATCTCTACTCATAAAACCCCCGGTTGGGGAAAACGTAAGTGCGCTCCTGCGCACCAGCTAAAGGAAGGAGCGAAAGCAGCTTACCTTATTCTTTTGAATAGGGTTCCAAACCTATCTGACTAATAAGAAGAAAGGGACAAGCTAAAACCTACTCCTAACAAGTGGATGGGTCGAAGTCTTGCATTCTCCATCCGCCGCAGAGGGGGTTCGATTCCCGTTATACGCGATGTGGCGAAAAAGACGGATTCAACGAGATATGTCGTGCCTGCATTAAGATTTAAAACTTGTCGTCTACTTTCAGGAAATGTTTGGAACAGAGAACTTACAATAATACAACGCCGCATTCTCCAAAAATTGAGAAACAAGAAGAGATCTATTAAGAGAAAGATTGATTCTCGAAAAAATCTTAACAGTTACATCCAATCACAAACTACACGAAAGTTGTCCCTTTTTCATGGAGATTTACCCATCACAGAGATGCACAGAAGAAGAAAACGATCATATATTCCTTTTCTACTCAATCCAGAAACAAGATCGGACGTTATTCCGGTTCGTCTCCATTTTCGTGAAACTATTCCTCAAGCAAGGCAGCCGATAAGTCATCGAAGGGTTTGTGTGAATAATAGAATGGTAAAGATTCTTCATTTTAAAGTATCCCACGGTGATCTAATCTCTTTTCAAGAAAATGATGCGAGAACCCGCGGTGAAGAAATAAGGAGATCCTTCTATATCGAAATCTCAGTTGAGAAAATCATAGGAAAATGTATGGCTCGCCCAGTAAGAATGTGGAGAAGAACCAAAACGAAATGGTTCCGAAAACTCAAAACTAAGAAGGAATGCCGCCTACTACTAAAATCCCGGTTTTTGCAAAAGTTGCGTTCTTCTATGCAAGAAGAAGACACAAAGAAGTTTGGATCCAAAAAAGTATGCTTAGGCAGTTATTTCGATGAGCACAACAGAATGAAGAGGAATTTCTATCATTTCAAATCCCTATTCTTATCGAAGAGAAGGAACGAGAAAAACCTAAATATTCCTACTCAAACAAGAAATCCTATAGTTGACAACTCTTCTTTATATAGTCATTCGTATAGTAATTCGACCTATTGCTCTGCATCCCCCCATAAGTTTACTAGGAATAGGAAGAGAAAAAGAATCGAACTACCTACTCATTATTCGGAGGTGAATCATAGAACACCAAAAGCTGTGGTATCTTATGGACCTAACATAGGTCACATCCCTCACGACATAAGATTGAAAGATCCAAACCTTCTTCTTCGGAGCGGAAACGAACGTGGCCAAAACATATAAAGATCGGCGTAGTCGCTCATAAGGGACATATCTATCCGGATAGAGGATAGTCTAGATCGATTCATAGATAGATCTCTCTCCATATAGATAGGTATCTTCGTGGATAGAGATAAAGATAGGGATCCATCTAGATCTTGAATCACTATTTCCATTTTCTTTTATTGATTCTGATTGATTGCCTTTTTTGACGACAAGTTTTAAATCGGCAAGGAAATCTCGTTTTTCAATACAATAGGGTCGGAGCGTAGACGAAGCGAGCAGAGCCCAGGAAAGAGGGAAGCCCGTCATAGAGCAGTCGACTAGAAGTAGAAGACTGCTGGCCTGAGAGAAGGCGGCCTTTCTCGGGAAACATGGCCCCATTTTGATTCTTTCTGGGGGTAGGTTCAGTAAGAGCAGAGGAGATCAGATACACGGAAACGAAGACCTTC
Organism: Aragoa cleefii; assembly: GCA_036897905.1. Lineage (NCBI taxonomy): Eukaryota > Viridiplantae > Streptophyta > Magnoliopsida > Lamiales > Plantaginaceae > Aragoa > Aragoa cleefii. The sequence goes on along the minus strand of JAYMSH010000004.1, from coordinate 20,395 downwards.
GAGCACAAATATTGGACTGGGAAGAAAAAAGGGGAAAAAAGTCAAGTCTAAGTACATATGGCACGAAAAGGAAATCCGATTTCGGTAAGACTTGATCTGAATCGTAGTTCAGATTCAAGTTGGTTCAGTGAGGGCGACCGCGAAAGTCACCGAATGGGTCAGTCTTTTCCTTCAGTTTGTCCCAGATTTCAAATAGAAAAAGGCGTGGGAGGACGTTGCGGATGTCCGGGGCGGACACGACTTCTTCTATTCTAAGGCTAGAAGACCACTGAAAGACATCCAGGACTAGAGCATGTCGTGAAAGAAGCACACTGGGCGGGCGTGCTTCGACCGTGTCTCCGGGGCACAGTTGAATGTAGATATCATGAACGCGAGGTGCTGGATACCAGGCCTATAAACCCGGGCAACCACTCCCCTATGTGCCAATCGCTAGCGCATCCAGGGCCCCGGCCCCCAGCTCTGCTGGAGAGGCCTAGCCTGATCTGAGAAGTGCTAATTCGGTTCGGATAGACTTCATTCAAGAATGCCGCCGCCCTTGGAATCAATAAGAAAAGAAGTGCTAAGTTTCAGATCAGTGAATAACCCGAAACGAAAGAAGAGACATTTCTCGCTCGGCGCCTAAAGCGCACTATGCTCCGCTTCAACAAATGAGAGTTTTCGGTGGAACCGGTGAACCACGCGAGCTGGTTAGATGCGTGGGACAGAGGGCTCGTAGTACCTGCTAGCGCAGCTATGCAGTAGAAGGGAAGGAGCCTAAATCGACCCCCTTCTTTCTTTCAAAAAAAAAGCAGTACAAGGAAACTTTGATTTAAGTCGGATGAGACTAAGCAGCTACCGACCGTTCCGACGCGCCCTTGACCTATCTTGATAAAAACCAAAAACCTATCTAAAGGGGAGCCTAGTTTAAGCTGTCAAAGAAATGATAGAATGGAAAAGAAAGAATAACCACTAGTAGGGATATGGGTGGAGTCTCGCTCAGTAAAGAGAGTTGTAGATTCGTAAAAGAGGGGAGGAGCATCTCAAAGTATGGGGCAAAGGATCAAGCGCTTTCACTTTGTCTCCCGGGATCCACCACTGGTTGGGTTTGAGAGCCGTGTGATGGGTCACTATCCAGCACGGTTCGGAGAGCACTTTTAGTCTGCGTTAGTGAATAGAAGCCCCCCAAGAAGGAAGCGGCTCTTCCCACGGCGGAGTCACCATTGACTCTATTTATTATTATGGGAAATCAGTGTATCAAGATCTCAATCTGAGATCTTATTTCGGTTCGATACGTCCACCTACGAGACTCACCTTTGGCTTTCGCCTCGGTAGGTGTATTATTCTACATTTTCCCAAAAGAACATTCATTTCTTTCTTTCTTCCCCGTCCTCCACGAGGACTAAAACGACGACGACTAAAACGACGCGAAAAATCCAGACCCGGAAAGGCGAAGGGCCAGTTGTGGGAATTTGGTAAAGTCGGGCCGATCGGGTGTCTTCATTCAAGCGACGGTACAGAAGAAGAACGAAACGAAGTGAGAGGCCGGGGGTCGGGGAAAAGAGTCGAGTCGATCAGGCGGGAGAAGCAAAACGAAATCAGGATTTGGCCGAAAAAGAAGCAAGGCTATGGATACCATGACCGATCACCATCGATAAAGAAGAATCTTTCTAAATCACTTCAGGTCAGCGGGGCCTTCAAGCATCCGACATACGCCGAGGTTGTAAATGGCATAGCCTTCAAATCCATCAGAAAAACGAAGTTCTTTCACTTCTTTTTCCCAAAAAACCGAAAGAGAAAGAAGTCCCGCTCCGACGGCCCGACGAGACTCAAAAGGACCCTCCCCGCAGTGCGCTCTTCCTTGAATTATTCGGTCATGCAATACTTATTGAATAAAAAGAACAAAATTCATTTCGACCCCGTCGTAGTTCTCAATCATTTCGTGGCACCGGGCGTGGCTGAACCATCTACGATGGGGGGAGCTAATGCACAGGAAAGAAGCTTAGATAAGAGAATACGTTCTCGCATCGCTTTTTTTTTAGAAAGCTCGACCAGCGATAAAAAGTGTTTGGCCGAAGCCAAAAAGAGGTTCACCCACTTCATTCGGCAAGCGAATGATCTTCGCTTCGCGGGAACAACAAAAACCACCATCTCGCTCTTTCCTTTCTTCGGTGCTACCTTTTTTTTTCCAAGGGATGGGGTTGGGGTGTATAATCAAAATTTATTGAAGAATACCCGGAAAAGGAAAAAACTCCTAGGTAAATTTAAGAGAAAATGTTGGAACCTCATGGCTAAGGATAAGGTAATGGAATTGATAGAGAAATTCATAGACCTAGGTAGGATAGGAGAATTGATAAAGGGAATAGAGATGATGATAGAGATCATACTGAGAAACAGAAGAATTCCGTACGGGTACAACTCTTATTTGAACGAAGTGCAAAAAATGCGATCTTTGTTGTCTAATAACACTAATACCTTAATTGAATCGGTCAAGATCAAATCTGTTTATCAAAGTGCTTCTCCGATTGCTCAAGACATCTCTTTTCAACTTAGGACCAAAAGAAGATCATTTCGTTCCATTTTGAGTCAAATAGTGAAGAAGATTCCATTAGTAATGAAAAAGGGGGTTACGGGGATCCGTATATGTTGTTCAGGTCGATCAGAAGGTGCAGAAATAGCTAGAACTGAATGCGGAAAGTATGGAAAAACATCTCGTAATGTATTTAACCAGAAAATTGATTATGCTCCTGCGGAAGTATCTACTCGTTACGGAATCTTAGGTGTCAAAGTGTGGATTTCATATAGTCAAAAAAGAAAGGGGCGTGCTATATCCAAAACGTACGAAATATAGTCAATATCGTAAGGGCAGATGTAGTAGGGGTTGCAAACCGGACGGTACACAACTTGGTTTTGGAAGATATGGCACTCAAAGTTGTAGAGCAGGTCGTCTTTCATATCGAGCCATTGAAGCAGCGCGTCGGGCTATAATCGGACACTTCCATCGTGCTATGAGCGGACAATTCCGAAGAAATGGTAAGATATGGGTAAGAGTTCTCGCGGATATCCCTATTACCGGAAAACCTACAGAAGTCAGAATGGGAAGAGGAAAGGGAAATCCTACGGGTTGGATTGCTCGTGTGTCCACGGGACAAATCCTATTTGAAATGGATGGTGTGAGTTTGTCAAATGCTAGACAAGCCGCTACATTAGCGGCGCATAAACTATGTTCGTCAACCAAGTTTGTTCAGTGGTCGTAAGCGAATTAGTTAGTGGGAAAAACCGGGACGGGATTCCAAAGAATTAGGCGAAGTCTTTCTTCCTGAACGACGGAAGTGACTACTTGACGTATACTAGCTATTTTAAAATCTACCTTATCTTGCTTATTTAAGCAAAAGGCGATCCACTATCGGTTGTAGTCTGATTGATCTATCAGGCGAGGCTCCCAGAAATGGGAGAAAAGGGGAGTGGGTAAGCGGGCCCCTTTGCTTTAGTCTAAGTCTTCATTCCTTCAGTTGTAGTCGTAGAGCGAGGGAATAGGGATGCAGGCTTTTCCACCTGCTCCGATGCCCTTCGCCCCTTAACTTGAAGTCGAGCTACTTCGTGCCTCTGTTCGCGTGTAAATGAGTGCTTAAAGTCATTGAACTGACTCCATAGGATGAAATTGAAAGAAAGCAAAGGATCAAAGACGGAATCTTTCTCATTAGCAGAAGGCTAGCTAGCTAGGATCGGTCGCTATGCTCCTACTAGGCTTTTCACTTCTTTTTCTTGTTAAGGAGTTAGGGACTTACCAATTTCTGATCTACTGTCTTATTCCATTCCGAACCAAAGGAGATTCCATCTTACGACTTAACCCCAAGGAGCTAGGCTCACTTCGAATTCGTCTATGCATTCTACAATTGATTCAGTGTGAGTTCCTTCTTCTCATAGGGATGAAAGTCATCATGGAATAGGGACGGGGCGTGACTCCTCTTCCTTGAAGTTGAGGTCTTTCAGAGCCTAAGAAGTCCAGGAAGGGGGAAGCTACAACCAGCAAGTTGCAACCTTTTTACGGGGGTTTTGAAAGTTGGGAAATTTCAATCTTAATCTACTAACGGAAATGGACTTTTAACCGAGGGAAAACGAAACCAAGAAATCCATGGGAGATCGGACAGGGGAATAAGAAGAACCCTATCCCTAGTTCCTTCTGAATGTCCTGATCCACTTTCTTTTCATGAGCCGAAGCAGGGGAAGCGCTATTGGCCTTTTCGTGATCCTGAGCTGAGGCTTCCATCTATTGAGGGCAAAGTCTCCATTTGTTGTCTACAAATTTCCTTCCGAGTCAAAAGGTTTTCAATGCTTTCGATTCCTTCCATTCGGAACCTTAGCCTTCGCCCTAGACTGCTAACAAAGATTCTAACCCTACAGGATTCTACCCTTCTCTTCTACGAAAGCTGACTTCCCGCTTAAGAAGTACTCGATTCCCGTGCGAGCTTTGAGAATCAGTCTACCCCTCTATAATATAACACAATCTTTCTTCTAGTCTTGTCTTGCTTTCTCAAATCCTACGTCCGGAATGGGATTGGGTCTTCTTTTTACGTCGAAGCCTAGTTGTTGGTAGGCCGGCCTTAACTAACTGCTTCCATACTTAGAGAAGGATTTGTTTCACAAGAATTAGCCCAAGAAAAAACCAAAACTCTTTCTTTAGTTGCCCAGCCAAGAATGGATCTTTTATGAATGTGATTGAGAAAGCATCAGCCCCTTGTAGATACCATTTTTCGTAGCCTAGTCTTTCATTCTATGAAGGACTATCCCCTTTTTTTGACAGAATCTAATGTAGCCATTCATAGGCGTAGAAAGTCTTTTACGTGTCTCGTAAAGAAAGGAGAAAACTGGAGCTGCCACTTCTGAAGCTAGAGACCTAACCTCTTCCTTGAAGACCCTTTCTTGCTTGTCTTTGTTGACGGTGTACACTACTTTACTGAAAGCGAATAGTACACTACACACCTTCGACGCTGGGGAAGGCAAGGAACTTCTTTACCATTTCCAACGACGACGGAGGAAGCGTAGCAGGCCTTTTTTTCCTTTCGTACCCTTATTTGATTTTCTTTTTGATTATAGGCTCTGCAAGACCTGAACCACCCGCAACTCTGGGCTATTTCATAGCGCCTTACTCCTTCTGACAACAGCGCTGACTTCTATGACACCACCACCGCGGTTAGGAGAGCTTCTTTTTGCCCACTTCTCTGACTGATGTGGCATTTGGCCTTCAAAGAGATGATTCAATAGCAGTAAAGTCATGAACCCAAGAGCTCCAACTCGTACTTTTAGTTAAGCAGCGGCAAGACTAAGAGGGGCAAGATCCAGAGCGTCTATTTACTCAACGGCTGATTCAATTGCGACAAGAGCATCTTTTTTAGATATCCTACAATTTGAGCTATTCGCTTAGCTGCTTGGCCGGCTGAGTACGGAACGCTAGCTTTCTCTACTTTAACACTTCGTTCACTCTCCCGGGAGGTTCCTTTCTGAATCTCTTTTCAAGAAAGGGACTAGTCTTGTCTTAAAGCCAGAAGCCGAAGGCATAGACAACAAAGAAGGGACATCTTCCATACGTTAAGGCAGCTAGGAATAAAGCACTACTCGGACATGCTTCTCCTAAGGGTAAAACAACAACAAGCCAACAAGAACTTACTTAGCTACTGGTCTTCTCCGAAAGGTAAAGAAAGAGCTCATATCCTATTTAGGTCTTCCTAACTAAAGGACCTTCTCCAGTCGACACCTTTCGCCCTAATGAACAAGAAGCTGTGGGTTAAGAGTCTAAAGAAGTACTGGAGGCTGCTAAAGGAAGTCGTTCCGGAAAAGATTACCACAAGAAGTAGACTTTACCAACCTCCTCTTCTTATGTAAGTAAACCCTTCGGGGGCAAAGGATCGAATCACCCCAGTTAGAAGAAGGCCAAGCCTTTCGACTATGACTTGATTGAAGATTTGTAAGCACATTCATGCACGCGTGCATATATTACGTATGTCTTCAAGTACATGTGAGAATCTAATTAAGGAATTACAAGCGCGTAATGCTTATGTTCACAAGCATAGACCTCAAGTTCTCCATTAATCATCTGACAAAGAAGGAGAGTCGGCTAAGAGAAAAAGGCGAACTCTGTGCCGAAGTCCAGGCGGCAAAGACCTCTATTAGCTTCACTAAAGAAGACCTACTCCTGGGTGATATGAAAATCGCCCTCTATACTTCACAGCATACATCAAGGATGTTCCCGTTCCCAGAGTTCAGATTTACCCTCTCTTAGATAGTAAAGGAATAGTTCTCCTAAGCTTTAGTTCTTTCTCGGTATCGATCTAGTAGGGTAGGATGCTTTTGATGATCCTTTCTTCATAAGGGAAATGACTAGCTATTCAAGCTAGCGCGGTAATGAGACAGTGAGTGAAAGGGAATCGATTAAAGATTACCACCTTCTGTGAAATGGTAGACTAAGAATTTCATAGTCAATGAGGGGAGACTCTTTTAGAGTCTTATACTATAGTCTAACTCATTCCTGAAATAAAGGAAGAACAATAGGACTAGCTTCTTATTCCCCTGGGCCCTAAGAAGAAGAGGAAGAGAAATTTCATCGAACCTTGTCTTTGTTCTATCTTTTTTGGTTCCAATTGGATGTCGAAAAAGAGGCTCTATGCAATTGACCTATATTGACCATTGATCGTACTCGCCATTAATCAAGGAGACAAAAGTCCCATGTCAGCTACAAACTACCAACCGGTAGAGTAGCCAGACCAAAGGCAGTATACAGGCAATGGTTGTTGTTCCATGAATGATTCAGAGAAGAACGAACTGTAGAGAGCTGCAGGAGAACAAGCGAACGAGTCCAAGAAAGGGACAGGGAGGAAAGGAGGCCTACAAGGGAAGTCCAAGGGGGAAAAAGGGGACGAGCAACAAGGAATAGCGTAAGAGAGAACCATTTTCCATACGGAAGGAAAGAAGAGTCACCTTTCTTCAGAAGGAGCACTGGTTATTCCAGATCGGCTCCTATAGGAAAGGTCATTCTCCAGTGGTCAAAGGAATAGGAGCGGGGAGAGCAAGATAAGACTAGAGGTTCACACCATCTTGTCCGGAGTTAGCGCCGGTGTTAGAGCCGATATTGGCGCTTCTTATATTGGCCATCTTCTTACTGCAGGGTATGGCACGGGAGCCTTGCTTTCCTTAGCTACCTTCCTTCCAGTCGGATAAAGGAGCTACAAGCAGGAGGTTTACCATTTAACGCCGGCCTCTTACCACAGGTTCTTCTGAGTTGCCTTCTCGAGGTGGAAGTGGTAGGAGGAGGATCGGGAGTATCCATTCGCTGCTCTCATTACTAGGTGCAGCCCTCCCTTGTTGCTTGTTGCTTTCACTCTTTTTCCAGACTTCTCGCTTTCCGTACCACGCGCCTACCAGAGGATTAACTGGGTGAGTTAGGTGCTCCTCATCTAGCGGGTGTCAATAGAATGGGGAGCTCAGGAAGAACCAGTAAGGTCGGTAAATTGATCCATCGAGGAGTTAGCTCGGGATTCCAAGACTAGGCTGATTCAACAAGGAACTACAGATCGGTCGGGCTATCCTTAGTGGACATCCTAACTCCTAACAATCGGACTACTCACTACCTTAGCTCCCATAAAATCTCTAGCCCGGGCAACAAAGAGAAAAGGAGAATACTGGGGAATCTATTGCTACTTACTCATTGTTAAAGGAAAGAGAAGGAAGGAGCAAAGAGAGCCTTAGGGATGCTAAATAGATCTCTTCTATATTAAGCTTACTAACCAAAAGGTGAGAACTCATAAAGTATAAAGGTAGGATCAGTGAATAACCAAGAATCCGCTTTTCCGCCAAGTAAAGAAGAGGGAGCGGGCCTTCTTTAGTACGTTCTTCTCCACTTGCTTGAGCTATTGCTCGACTTCCCTGGTAGATTTCCCTTGTACTCTAAGTCCGATCGATGAATCCGACTTCTTAGACTATGATTCTTGTTCCACGAATCTTCTTCAACCTCTTCAAATGGAAGCGAATCCGATTCCAATGATTCTATCTTTGCCTATCCGTCTAGTGAAGAAGATGCTTTGGTTCGTCTATGGGAGTTAGCTCGTTACCTCTTCCTTCTCTTCTTTTCACAGAGCCGGCAGCGCTAGTTCAAGACAAGGTCTCGGAGAGCAAGGGTTGCTAACCAATCTGGCAAGGGATCGTGCATATTTCTTTGATGTTCCAGGTCTTCTAGAGTCTAATTGTACCAGACCTTCTTACAGCCAGGTTGAGGACTGGGCTTGGTCTTCTTTGGAATGGGATTGGACTCGTCTTGTCTTCTTTCGAGCTGCCTTTCGTCTCCTGCTTTCTCAAAGGAATAGCAGACATGCGAATGAAAAAAAAACAAGCTGGCGAAACGCAAACTTTCAAAAAAGTTGTCTCGCTCAGTAGGGAAAATGGGTTGAGTAAGATTTACCCTGAACGCAAAGTTTTCGTTTTTGAATCTCGTTTTGCCTTTCAAATGGCTGAAGTAAGTTTTCCCCCTAGTAGAGATGAAACTCAAAGAATCCCAGTCTCAGACCAGGAACAGTTAGACGAGTCCTCGCCCGGTCGACGTGATACAATATCTTAATCGAAAAGAATGAATCGACCAGTTTCCAATCCCGAACGTCCCAAGCTCCTTATTTGAAAGGCGCCCCCCTTACAAGTACAAGACCAGGTTCTGCAAGACCACTTACTTATAGCTGGCTGGTTGCTTGGTCAGACTGGAACCAATGTCTTTCTCATTCTTTATACCATCGCTTGTGTTATGATCCGGTACACTAGGCCTATTCTTTATTGTCTTTGTCTCATTCATCTTCTTTACCAGGCTAGGGTCCATAGAAGGAAGGGTAAGTGGAAGGAAGAAAGTGAGCTCTCCGGGCCATCTCTCAAACGAAGCTCTCTCCGAAGTGAGCAGAAGGGGATCCTTCATTCTGTAAGTCATTCCTTCATCTTAGTCGACACAACCGTAGAAGCAGATCTTCAACATCTCAATATGAAACAGGCTGAAAGACTAGTACCGAGCCGTCTCATTAAGCAAGACGCCTTTTGACTCATTAAGCTATCCTTTTGATCAAAGACGGATGCAGACTCTGTCGGTCCGCTCACCCAGAGCAACTTTATAGCCCTCGTATCCGATTGAAGATCGATTCTGCACAAATTCCTTAAAAGAGGCTCCGTCAAGACCTAAAGTCCTTTCTTTGTTCATACTTTGGTAAGAAATCCCAATAGGTTGGGAAGTTCAAGAAAGCACTCCCAGGTTTCCGTTCTGTCGACACCTCTCCTTTACTTTAGGTCTCGATCTCAGCTATCTCTCAAGATGGGTTGGAAAAGAAGGAAAAGGGAAGTCTATGATCAGACTGGCAAGCAATGCCTTTACTTGAAGTCAAGCCATGGGCATCTCCTCCACGGCTACCTTAAAGACGAGTCCAAGACCAGTTCACTATAGAATCCCAGTCTCAGACCAGGAGCAGACAAAGATCAAGAAGAGCAGGCCTATATCTAGGGGTGTTTTAGGACTTAATCCGACCACTTCTTCTGCCAAAGGAGAAGTTGGGGTGCCTTAAAAAAGAAGAGATTCCCGCGATTTCAGAGTCTTCTGTGTGAGTTCCGTCGGATCAACAACCTTAAACAAGAGGGAAAGAAGCAAGAAAAGGTCAGTTCACTAAATTGGGGAATAAGCAAAAGGACGAAAGGCAAGGATATAGAATAGGTCGGGATTTACCAAGAATGCTTCCTAGTCTTAGTCGACAAAGTCTGGTATTCACTCCTGAACTTGTAACCTTAAGGAAACGAAGGTTACGAAGTAAAGCGACGGAAATGTCCTTTTAGTGGCCTTGCCGACCTTGCAGGATTTACCTGAGAGATATGAATAGGGCACTGCTTTTGCCAGGACAAGCTTCTTACACGACCACCTTTCCTATCTCATATGTTCGAGCTTCTGATCGTTCCTCTTCTTCTACCCGGATCAAAAAGAATCTTTCAGCATGGGTTGTTAAGGGTGTTAAGTCCCGATACCAACTCCTATACTCGCTTCTAAAGAGTCTCTTCGCTTCCGATCCGAGCTGACAACTAAGCCAGAATGTGCGTAGTTCAGAAAGAATCAATCTCATAAGAGAAGCAAGACCATGAGGGAGGCTCACCTACTTCGAATTCTGCTCTGGACCGATGCACTTATAAATGAATTAGAAGTCCAATGAATGTTGACAGACGGGTGGTTGAAGCATTCCTATGACTGACTCTCTCTTGGTCAACTCCTTCGGATTCTCTCCCAATTAATAGGTAGATTCTTATCGCATCTCTCTCCTTTCAGTTTACTACTTGAACTTACTATCCCATGGTCTTCTTGCCGAGACCTCCGTACTTATGCCTTCCTCTTCCTAAGCTGTTCTCCCTTGATCGGACCTATGGAATCTCTATCTCTTTCCTTAGCTAGAGCTGCTAGTTTCTAGAGGCACCAAGGAAATTGTCTGAACGTGAACAACTAAACGCACTTTTCAAGTCTCCAACCAGAAAGATATTATGGTGTACGGAAGGCTCTCTTTATATACGAATTGACTTGTTGCCTTTGGGAGATCGGGAAGAAATGGCTCGAAAGTCTCCCTGTGAGTTCCCTCTTCCTCCTTTGTTATGAGTTAGACTTCTCTGCCTCCCTCTTCCATACGCTTCTACTCCTTCTTCTCTTTGAAGTTGAGTACTCTCACTTCTTCTCCTTTGATCCTTTCGTTGTGGAAAAGTCCATCCGCATAGATAATCTAACGTACTCCTCAGATGGATCTATTGATCGAAGGCTAATTTCATAATTTCATAAGAGAAGATAGATAGGTTGGCAGGAGTATGCCTGCACTAGGTTCTACCGCTACAGGGCCCAATCATAGTCAAAAGAAGTAGCATACATAAGTTCATCGCATCGCATCGTTGGCATTCTCTCCTTCTAGATAGTTCTAACAAAAATGAAAGGAGGACGTAATAAATTGTATGTTTTCGTGGGTCCAGAAGAAACAACTCTCCTCATTGTCACGCTGTTTTATATCTATGTACCATATCTGATATCTCTTGACCCTATGCCCTTAATTCCCTTAATCATAAACGTTCCCCTAGAATTTGACTTCTCGATGGTTTCCTTTTTCGACAATGGTGCGGACGGTCCGCCCGCTTTGGAATCATCGTCGGAAAGCCCTTCTCTCCCATCGTCGGAGGAATCATTGGGAACTTTCCGGGCCCAAATCAACGCCGCAAATGAGGCTTCCATCTATCAGCGGATTCAGAGCCTCGAAACGCTGCACTACTACAATATACCACCGGAAAATCATCCTGGGGATTATGAGCGGCTGGTCCGAGAAGCCTTCGATGGCGCAATAAATGTTACTCACTATCGCGAGATTTATGATCTAGTCGTAAATGGAATGATGGAACTCTCTCCCCGAGCTGCAGAACTAACGACTCTATTAGAATGTCGAATTTCCAACTTTTATACGCATTTTCAAGTGGATGAGATTGGTCGAGTGGTCTCAGTTGGAGATGGGATTGCACGTGTTTATGGATTAAATGAGATTCAAGCTGGGGAAATGGTTGAATTTTCACCTATTTGTATCTATTTAGTGATTAGTCTGCTAGTTTCTTTGATCTTACTCGGTGTTCCTTTTCTATTTGCTTCCTATAGTATTCACAGTCCGGATAACCGGATTCGCCCTTTTTTAAAGCCATTTATTATCTCGAAAATGAATAGAAATAGAATGATTAAAGATTCATCTTCCTCTCCTTCTAATGATAAAAGAAAGGCAAAAATAAAGGAGAAGGAGGATTGTTTACGAAATCTTGTTTTTAAAGAAGTCGACCACTAGATATCAAAATAATAGAATTGCCGAGTTCCCCGGAGCTCACCCTTATATAGAAACACCCGGTTTTTTGAATAAGTTAACCAGTGAACTTATCCGGGGTGCCGGATTGATGCCCACAGATACGGACCCTCCAATGAGCTTGCTGAATTCGGTCCACCACAATTTAGTTCAAGATTTTAAGCGAGTAAAAGAAGAGGGATATATAAATAATCCAATCTACGCTTGTATAAGAAGTCTTTTAAAAGATTATCATTAAGGACTTTGAATGGCTTTCTCATATCTACAAGAGATTTTGGAATTCCACTTTTATTTTGAGTCGTGTTCAGTTCTTTAATTGCATATAGGCGAGGCCCTCTCATTCGTCAGGGAGTGAGAGGGGCAAGGGGAAAGGGTGGGCGGCCCCTTGCGCACTTTAGCAGTGTAGTTGGAATCTATTAGCAGCGGAATTCTCCCTTGACTCGATCTTGAATTGAATTATGGAAATGCCGCTAATGGCCCCTACAGTCATTCTTATTGGTGCCGTCGTCTTACTTTCTGCATTGTCCGTAGGGTCAATTATGTCTTACTGCCAAAGAAAATGCAAACCCCGGAGCATAGAAAAAGCTAACGTTGAAACGGAAAAAGAAAAGAAAAAGAATCTATCTAACTTTATACGGACATTTATTCCCTTAATCAAATCCGCCTACACGTTTTGTTGTTCCTATAGGTATAGTAAGGAGGAAATTACCCGATTCTTCCACAACCTGTGTCGAAAGAGAATCAGAGAGTTTCTCAAGGCTAATCGAACGAAAAGGCATCCACTAGAAGCAAGACAGGTGGAATACATGCTAAACCAACTCCCTCGCTTAGTTAACTACTACGAACAGAAAATCCGTAGGAAAATGACTCTCCTGGCAACACGGGACGGTTACAAGAAGGAGCTAGGTGATAACGGTTTTACGTAGCGGGCTAGTTCCCCTAAAACGACAAGTTGGAGAAGTCAGGTATACCAAAAAGATCAGAATTAATGCTTACAGATATGAGAAAGGATTAGAGCAGTACCATCAACAAGGAGAAGGCTTCGTAGTAACAAATTGCATAAAAGAAGAACTTAATGGACTATTACACTTTACACTTTATCTGTACCTTATTTAGCGGATCAGCCATGATTGGCCACTCGCCCCGAAGAATCGGGAATCTTTTTAAGCGTCACAGGAGTTCCAAGTCTAAGGAGGTTACAGTAAGTGTTCTGCGTCATGCATCAATCCAAACGAAACATAGAGACTTATTAAGGCAGCCGGGTACTAGACAGTAGATCCTCAATCGTTATCCTTAGGTTAGCAATAGCCTGTTAGCTTCGACGTAAATTGGGAAGGAAGGCTCTGCCTAATAATTCATCACTCATTTTCCTATTCTTGGTTTGCTTTTGGTTGCACTGATGAATGGAGGTTTAGCTTCAAGATAAGCTTTAAGTCTAGCTCCCCTTTGAGATTGTCTCATCGGGAGGAAGTCTCCCCATACACCCGGGTGACCCAGTCGCATATGCAGTAGCTCCAGACCTATACCCCTCCCTTCCCCTTCCTTTGTTTGGGATAGTGGGTAGGCATGCGTTTTCTCAATTTCAAATGCAATCGAGGAGCCTAACTCGCATTAACGTAGTCATCTCCTGTCCTGCCTATTACTATGAGTTGGGTTTCGTAGAGTGAAAGGTTGGGCGTAAATAGCGCCTCTAGACCAAGTATAACAACGGGCTTTTACCCTTTAAATGAAAGTCTTACCGTTGGCAGACGCTTATTTTGCTTGAAAGCCTGAAGCTGATTCAATCTCGTAGCAGCTGTTGATTTTGATTGTCTTGTAGCTGATGAAGCTTTCATTTAAAGCTGCGAGCTGTGGAGTGGTGTGTGGGACTCGTGTAGTAGTAGCTATACTCCGCGTGCCAGCAAAGCTCCTCTCCCACGTGTAAACCAATATCCCGTGGTAGACTTAAGCTCTTCTAGGTCTCCTGCTTTCATTTTTTCATTTTGGTAGGGGCTGCCAAGCTTGACTAATCTAATAGGGGTATCCGCATAAGGAGAATGCCTGTCCTGTGCCACCTTGGTAGCACAAACAAAGGTCCTGTGTACCAGCTATGTACGAATCATAGTCAATAACTTGACTCACTTTCTTAGTTGCAAGGGTACTTTGCTTTAAAGTTTTTTCTTACAGTATATTAGAAAGTCAAAGTCTTCTTAGTATTACAATAGTGGACTATGAATATTCCTACCCTTGCAGTGCTAATAACTTAATTAGTCTGAGTCTTAGTCTAGCATAGGAACAGTCAACTCTTATGTTGCAAGGTTCCACCCCAACCAGTAATAAGCACTAAACTGAACTCTATAAGGATAGACTGGGTGATTACTCACTCACTAACAGAATCGATAGGTGTTTAGGCTCTGGCGAGACCTTCCCTTTGTGCCCGACCTAAATAGAACGAGAATTGTAATATTTTTATATTAGGACACGGGGCGGTATATTTTAGTGCACCCATTAACTCCTTGTTAAGACCCGACTAACTAAATAGAATTGAATCTCCTTCTTCTAGGCAACCGGGTCTGAGTCCCTGTCCCTAGTCTGAGTGTTAGTAGTTTCATTAGAGCAAGCTCATCAGTGTTAGGGTTTTTATTTGCTTGCTTACCCGGTGGGAAAGGACACAGTTTCATAGTAGAATTCCCAACCCAGTGAGTTGATAGAGACAACCCTGCCAACCAGTAGTCCGCAGCCAGTTCCAAAGCATAGGAATAGGTAGAGTAGATTACTCACTTTTATTTAAACACAAACAAGCAAGCCAGGCAAAGAAAGCAAGCAATAAAGGAGCAGTCTTAAAAAAAAAGAATAGTAGGTAGAGTATTCAAAAACAAGCATAGGAACTGGTGCTTACGAGTAATAAGGAAGAAACCTAACTTAAGAAGAAGGACACGGGGCGATTAACCAATACAAACAAAACAAACGGAGGATTTGAAATAGATAGAAACGAGTCCAATCTAAGCAAGCGTAGTGGAGGGAGAAACAATCCTACAAGTAAGCAAGTAGTTGCAAGCGAGGAATTAGTCCCTGCTCTGCTAGTATTGGTTGGTGTTACTTTATCATACAAAGGATTGTGGCAAGCAAGAGAAACTAAAGTGAGTTTTAGGGTGCAGCGTGAAGGCCCCCTCGAATGTACCTTGAGTTGACGTCACTGGGACATCTACCGCGAGGATCTGCTTCAGCAAGTCTTCTCCCAAAGGCTGCTGTTCATTAACTCCTTTCTATTCTCTTTTGTCTATGGTTCCTCTTGCTATCGCAGGCTCAGGTGAACTTCTGTTTTTTCGTGAACCAACGAGTTCAGTCGTGTTGCGTCACGAGTCTACAAGCCTGCGCAGGTCCTCTCTGATCAACTCGTGAGGCCTCTATAGCAGCCTGTTGAGATCTGCCGTGGCTTTCCTTGTTGCTGATCGTGGCTCCCATCGTGAGACCCACAAGCTTATTTCTTCTCAGATCTAACGTGATGCCACAATCAAATGGGCCAAGTTGCTAGTCTCACGGATTGCCTCGATGCGGAAAGAGAAAAAGGCAACCAACCTATTTAAAAAAGAAAAAGTAGATGTGCAAACCCGGTTAACTACTGGCCATACGGAGCGGAGGGGTAGAAGCACTCATTTCATTCTAGTGGGACCTAGAGGAGCTTAAAAGGTACGAAGTGTCTTTCTTCCTTTCCTTATTATTTCTTCTTTTTCTGCTTGACTTACTTTCTTACGTTCTTCCTTTCCTGATTACCTTGCTTTATGCCTTTCTACCTTTCTAGTAGTAGTAGGAGTTGTAGTATGCCTGACTTTTCTACCTAGGAAGAAATACCTCTTGCTTCTTCCTCCCCTACCCTAGTCTTAGAGCTAGGAACTGGGAAAGAGTAAGCGATAGCCCTACTACTCCTAGTGACTGGCTACTTGACTACGCTATTCAAAGCATCGAAGACAGTGTTGTACAAGCGCACTCTCTCTGGGCCATATCTCCTTTCTGTGTTGTAGCAGGGCTTTTCTTTCTGAAGAGATGGGCGTGATCGTCTTTGTTTGAGGAATAGGCATAAGCGCCATTCTATTAAATAGAGTAAGCAAAGGGCAAGGCCTACCATTAGTGGAAAGAGAAGAAGGCAGAGTGAACTAAGACGAGAGAAGTTGGAACTAGTGCAAGTGAGGGAATCCGCTCTGCTAGGTCGAAGCAAAGAAGGAAGAAAGATTATTCCACTCTAAAGGTAGCTCCTGCCTCGAGGCAATGAAATTTAGGAGTGACAGGCCGGATACTATGTAGGCGCTCGTAGATAAAAGCAATCTTTGCGGCTAGTTGCTTGCTCAGAAGATAGAGTCCTTCCTTTACAATATACTTTTTTGAATATAAAAGCCTTAAGAACGGCTCCACAGCAGCCATAAGGTCAGATGCCCATAATCAAAACATACCCGGGGAAGGGGCCGCGCCGCCGCAGGCTGCTGCTCCGGCCGAAGTTCCCCAAGCGGATCTTGAACCTTCTCCATCAGAGGATCAGAGCTCTTCCTCTTTTGAAGAAGCAAACGTAGAATCAGAACGAGGGGCCGCCGCGGAAGCAGTCGAAGACCCAGTTCCTGTTCCACAGTTTCGAATTGATCATCAAGAAGAGGAGTCGTCCTTGTATCAGCGAATCCGTCAACTGGAAGCCTCATGTGGCTATCTAATTCCCCCACAAATGGAGGAGGGGGGATACCTGCGCTCCGTCCAAACTTATTTAAATGAAGGTGCGGAGCTGGGTCAAAATCATTCTGAAGCGGCCCTATAATTCGAGACTTTCGAGGTCGAGATTCTTGAGAAAAGGCTGAAAGTCCAAGAAACACTCTTTTACTTACTCATCAACGAGGAAGCCATAGATACTATTATTAAGAAATCCCCATTTGAGAACATCAGAGAGGGGGCATCGGAGTTCATTGAATACAAAATCAAGAATGTCGAAGTGAATTATGGATCAATGGAACGGGATAAACGTCCTTATAGAAATGAACTTCGAACCTGTCTGGATTTCTTTCTTTTTTATTTAGAACGCCGTACATATATGGATTTCAAGCGAACCTTCATGGATTAGTAAGGTTTGTTTGATCTGAAAGAAAAGTCTTTGGGTACGTTGTCCTTCTCTGAAATGGGAGAATCAATGGGGGGACAATGCGCGGCGATGTAGCCTCTCTTGGCGCAGCTTAATCATCACTCGGACAACGAAGGAGAACAACGTTTGGCCTTGATCCAAGGGTACGTAGGCGGCTTGGAAAAAGATTCCAGCTTCAGTCATCTATATACAAAATATGCCAACTACAACTACACCTCTCTTTCCTCTTCACTTCACTAGCTGCCCTATTCGCCTAGCTACAGGAGCTACTATCAAGAGATGGCGAGATAGAATCCATTCTTAGCTCTCCTAGCGTGCTATAAACCTAAAGGAAAGGAGTTACATCCTACTCCCAAAGGAAAGGAAGAAAGCCAGCCAAGAAGAGAGCTACTAGCAGCTAGGATAGAGGCACAGACAGCTACTATAGAGACTCCCTAGGGAAGACTTCCTCCCAGACAGGATAGGGGTAACCGGGGCATTGTCCTCACTTTAGGAAGGGTAGAAAAGGGAGAGCTAGCACTTGAAAGCCTGCTTCTTACCTAGAGGAGAAGACCCTGCAAATGATACAAGTAGCGTCTGGAGCCTCTGCTGCCTATGATAGGGCCATAGCAGAGACTCAGACTAGCTACTCAGAAGGCATTCCTTAGGGCTCTGTCCTCTAGCCAGAGAGAGCAGACCTTCTTGCACGTGGAATTCACTAAAAGAATCATCTGAAAGAATGGTCTGAGACTAGAGAAATGAACAGATAAGCAGGAAAGCCCGATCGGTCTTACCGGGGCCTTTTACTTGCCTTTGGACTTAACAATCTACGAAAGGGAAAGCTAAAGACCCCATATTCAACTAAGAGACAAGGAAGGAGAGCATTCAATAATATTGCAGGTAGCGGGTAGGCGTCACCTAAGAGAGCCGGCACTCGAAGAAAAACCAGTAGTTCAGTTTCGGTAC
>JAYMSH010000003.1:27500-36046 GCA_036897905.1 Aragoa cleefii | reverse complement strand
CTTTCCCTCGTTCTTCCTTCTTGGTTCCAATTTCCCGGAAAAAGGCATCGATCTTTCTCTTATCTTAAGTGACCATTGAACCCTAACCCTACATGTCATGCGTAGCGTATTGAAACTCGGGGTAATCAGAGGATGCGCAAAGGCCATCCTTTCTGGCATTAATCTACCTTTGAAGCGCGGATGATTCTCATAAGTCTGATCCACCTACTTCGAAAAAGTCTTAAGCCGATACAAGTGAAAGCTCTTCTTTAGCGATTTCTTAGCTTTTGGATTTGCTTTGCTTCACAATGGAAGTTGTTCTATTGCTTTCCTGTTGTTCTTTCGGTCAATTCTCTGTCACTCACACATGCGTAGATATTCATGGATGTAAGATGAATTGGTCAAAACCATAGAGCCTCTAGTCTGCCTAAGAGCTGGCTTTTCAAGATCAAGAAATAGGAGACGAAGAGCGCTGAAAAGATTCCCGTACTTTCAATGGTCAATTGCATCGAGCCTAAGATCTAACATCTTAGCTACGGTAGCTGCCTTAGCTCAACATTCCCTGTCTTACTTTTAGTAGAGCTCTTTCATTCTTCTTTATGTGCCTAGCCAGTCCGGGATGCAGGATATCCGAGAGCTTCCGGCTGAGCGGCTGATGTAGCCCTTTTTAGCTAAAGATTTCACGAAGGTAGATCCATGGGGATGTTATAGCATCTACTTTTCTCCTTGTTGTTGAGTTGCCGATGCGCATGACTTAAGGAGCTAGTTCTTACTTGTAGTCTTGTTAGGGAGCTAGATCCCCTGCAGGATATGAAAGAAATAGAGTTGAGTTCTCTAGAAACCCATAGACTGAATCGTAGATCGGACTCGTCGAATAATTGACCAGCATTTTCAGGAAAGGCAGTCAAATTGCTTGCTTTTCCATTTCCGTTAGTGTTAGTAGACGTCCTTTTTTCGTTCTTTACATCTCACTAAGAAAAGAAATGGCAAATCCATTCGCTATCAGAGCTTCGGAAGAAGTCGCTCCTTATTCCCCTACGGACTCCCTTCAGCTTAGCTTTACATATTTGCATCTGACAACAAGGAGAGGAAGGAGAAAGAACATAGAGAGTGGGTCCGAATGGAGATAGAATACTGAAGGGATAGGAAATTTTCTGGCAAGGCATTCTCCATAGGTTGTTCGTTGTGTAAAAGAGATCAGGCGGGTAGCGGAAGATGGAGACTTTCGAGTCATTTTATCCCTCTCCCAATTGGTCGAGTACCTTCTCCTGCGGATCCTTGCTCTCCTCTTTGTTACAGGTAGATCGGACCTAGGGAAAGCACAACTTCTTCTTCTTCTTGGTCTTCCGGCTGGGGATTTGATTTTGGATAGGGATTCCCTAAGAGCAGCGCCAATAAGGTAAGGGAAAACATCGCTTTAGAACAGCTTCCGTCGACCCTATCGCTTTTGCTCTAACCATTCCTATACGGATTTTCGCATCAAGAGATGGAGCTCCTTCTCAGGCTTGTAAGATGTGAAGTAGGGCTATCTTCAAAGACAACCATTTTTACGGAACCTAAAATCCTAGCACGATTGAGGGAATCTTTTGAAGACACACGAAGAACATAGAGAACGTAGAAAATCTTCTTTTTTTTGGAGCTGGACCGAGCGCTTCGCCTGGTAGCCTGAGTATGGAACCCGAGAGTGCAATCACATTAGCCGTCTATAAAGACAGAAGAGAAATACGCCTTATTGGTAATCTAGGCGTCTATGGTTTTGACCAAGAGTCTGATATGAGGAAGAAGTCGCTCTTTATTCCATTATTCTAGGGTAACGAAAAAGACGGGGTTTTTTGAAATGAAAGAAGCTAGGGCAGCAAATCGAATAGTTTGATCAGCTACCGAAGGGCTTGAGTGCCGTGAGCCAATTCTGTGACTTCGCCTTCTGACTCGCCTTCTTAATCGTGCCATTCTATCCCCTTCGCCTTGCTCTTCAAAACCACCGATGCTATCCCATAGGTCAATTACACCCTTACTTTTCTTTCTCACTCCTTATGTACTTTTTCTTACTTCATCCATAATGACTTTATTTGAAATTGCCCTCTACTTCTAACTAAAATAACAAAAGGTGAACAGCCGGCATTGCAAGCTAATAGAGAGCCCCCGCCCGTTTGAGCCGTTGCGAGCCGGAAAGTCGGCTGTTTGAGTCGCGAAAGGGCCGCTTGCTGAAATTAGATGATTTAGAATAATAAATAAGAAAATCAAATAATATAATAATAGACATATTCTATATCTATCTATAAACAATAATCAAAGAAATTTCTTTTTTTTCCAATTGTTCATTCCTGGAAAGAGGAAGAAGTAGATAGAGCAAAGGCCTCCTCTTTCCATCCGTGAGCTAATTGCATGTAGAGATCCGTAAGGGCTTATAGTTTAATTGGTTGAAACGTACCGCTCATAACGGTGATATTGTAGGTTCGAGCCCTACTAAGCCTATCACCCCCCTCTCTTCACCTGATACAAGGCAGTCGAAGTACCCGCCACCCTTTCGATCTAGTCCCACCAAGGAGAAGTTGAGCTGAATTGGCATCCGCCTGAGATGGGTTCTTTTAAGATTCATGTTGATGCGGTTCTTTAACCTCACAAAGAAAACGAGTGGTGGGTATAGATATGACTGGGCTACTAATAACTGGAATAGGGTCTATTTACGCCCTTTTTCGGTGGACATGGCGGAGGCTCATGCACTTACACTTAGGAAAGGTTCTGACCTGGCTTTCTATCTACAGCTATCTTCTGTTTGTATGTATGTATGAAAAGAGATGAATTGAAAGCTTTTCATAGTCAAAAGTAGTCTACAGATTGCAGTCTGAGGCCTATTGTTAGCGATGTGCAGCAACTCCTGATGTCCTACCACAGCTGGTCGGTATAAAGGGTGAAGAGATTCGCCAATGCTTCGGCCGATTGGGTGGCAAAGCATCTTCCTGACTGACTGTGTCGACCTTACTGGGTGCAGAGTCCTACACCATAGATTCTTGCTATTTTAAGAGAAGATCATCATTGGTCTGACTTAGGCCTTGATGTCTTTTGATTTCCGCTTTCAATGCCCCGAATAGGAAATGAGATGATTCGATAGTGGGAACTCATAAGCGCTCATCCATTCTATGCCGGAGGATACTATGCTTAAAAGATTGCATTCGACGCCGGTGATCAAGGATAGAAATTTCCCTTTCCGACCGGTCTTTGAGTAGAATACCCCTTCGCCTACCCGGGTTGGCTAGGGCCTTTGATTCATAATCATAGTATGTGGCTATCGCTCCTACTTCTGCTTCTGCTTAAAGCAAAGAGAGGTTTCAGTCTCAGAAGTGGCATTCAGTTCTCCTCTGCCGATGCTGCTACGCTTCTCTGATCGCTAAGCCCTCAGAACTACATTCCCGGATTGGTTGATGTTTGAAGCATAGTTCAAGTGAAAAAGATCCCTATCAGGTGAGTGCCGAGCCTTTTGATTAGCCGCATTTATGACTTATCAAAGTCTGGCCTGGCCCTGCCACCTCTACTTCTACTACGATCAGTTTCGAGCCTGGGAAATTCACTCTTTTATACGCTATTTGAAGTTGGAAGATTCTATTAGTTATCTTATGATATTCTATCTATCATCGGGACAGGAATGGAGTGACCGAGGGGACGGACGAGGGGAAGAAGTTTCTACTATTGCTATGACTGGCAAGCAAAGAGGGAAGACTAGAAAAGAGACAACGCTTTAGCGGGGGAATATGAGATAGCGACTTCTCATTCTATCTTTAATCGAGAATCGAGAAAGCCTTCACTCTTCAAGTCCTTTTGCCATCAGCAAGTAAGTCTGCTCGTCTTTCAGGAATCACAAGCTATCACGGAAAGATCCATTTTTTCACTAGGAAATCCCGAAGTTGGAGAAAGAAAGCAAAGGATTCGAGGAGTCATCCCATGATTTTATCGGGATAGAAAGAGAAATAAACGGAAAAAGGAGAGACCAGAACAGATGCGCCAGCTGTCGATATTCTGTTCGAAGCCGCACCTCCCAAGAGACCCCCAACATGCAGTGCAGTCGGAAGAGGAGGCGCTTTGATAGTAGGGGCGGGGGCAGCTGCTGAATACGATGTTGAGGACAATGAGTGAGTCGAGCAGGAGAGTCAAAGGTTGCAGCCTAGTCTCTGTCCATGGTGGAGGGATTGACTATTAGATTTCGTTCTAAAAAAGCACTTTTTGCCATTCCCTAACCTAAAGACTAGTTCCCCTGAAGGGGAATATCGAATCGGCTCTTATTCCTGCTTGAATTCAAAGGCCAATCAATCTTATGAAAGAGCCCTGCCTCGGGTCGGATCTCATCTTACTAGACGAAAGAAAGGCTAAGAGCGCATTCTATGCCTAGTGGTTTTGGAAATGGGCAATCAGTTAACTCCCATAGACCTTTTGGCTCGCTAGGCCCCTGACTCTTAGAACGGCTTATACATGCCCTCCTACTGCAACTTTGAATCTGAAGGAGGCTTACAGCCCTGCTAACTCGGAAAGTAAACCCATGCACCAATCGACGGTTCCGAGTTCGTTCTATTAAAAGAAAAAGTCGCCGTATTTTCACCATGAACTGAATGGGAGCGGGCGATTCCTCTTTGAGCGATTTGGCTTGGCCACTGCCACTAAAGAAAGAGTTTTAAAATTGTGCTACTCTTTTATTTCGCTTCTTTGCTTGCTGGCTTTCCAGTCCATCCTGGAATGACTTCCAGAAGCTTTT
This sequence comes from Aragoa cleefii, assembly GCA_036897905.1. NCBI lineage: Eukaryota > Viridiplantae > Streptophyta > Magnoliopsida > Lamiales > Plantaginaceae > Aragoa > Aragoa cleefii. Next base: position 31,323 of record JAYMSH010000003.1, on the reverse strand, counting down.
TTATATAGGCAGGTGAAGCCCTTTCATTTCATGCTTAGAGGAATGGGTTATGTCAATGTTGTTGGCTTTCGTGAGTGAAGGTGAAGAGTGGCCAAGCAGTGTATTTAATAAAGACTAAGACGAGACCAAGTGCGGATACCGGGCAACCGATGAGGTTCTTTCTCTTTCTACTGGTGGCATCAGTAGGATATAGAAATTCTTTGATTTGACAGGAAGGCCTCTTTGTCGCTGTCTGTGGGGCCCCTCTACCAGAAGTTGATCAAGCGCTTTCTCTTTACAAAGATGCTCAACAAATCATTTTTCACTATTAAAGCGGTATGCTGACGAGCTTGAGGAATGGGAATAGTGTGGTTGTGCTTACGAGAATGTAAAGAAAGCTACAGTCATCCTTTAGTCAGGAGACACTCAACGCTGGCTTAAGACCAACGTGAGTTTTGGAATAGCTTCAACAAATGAAAGGGTTGACTATCGTAATTGGTTGACTTGATCCAATGCGACCTCCTTTCAAGGCTAGATCAAGGACATCTCCATACTCTTCTTTGGCTCCAGAATCTGCGACTGGTTCCATGGATGCAGTGGATTCAAGGGATCGCTATATCAATTTAGCAATTTCATAGAGGTAGCCTCAAGTCCTTGAGAATTCTAGTTGGAAGATCCCTCCTTACTAGAGAGAGAGTACCGAGGCTCTGCAAGACCTTTGAACTGAGTTTGAAAGTCCTGCTTTGTTGTCCCGCTTTGGTAAGTGAAGGTCAAGTAGTTCCAGTGATCAGTTCAGTAAGGAAAGTAGTCGTAGAAGTTTTAGGGGAGTCGAAAGAGACAAACAAAAGGAAAGGATCTGTTGACGTCAGCTATGTGATCACTCAACGATCAGTGCTAGAGCTCAGCCTGACCTAACGATAGATAAAGTTATTCACTAGCGGTGGCGTTGGAAAGGTGGATTTGACATCGAAGTCTTCATCCGGATGAGAAAGGAAGAGTTCTTCCAATCGGGGAGAGCAAAGAGGACTTCGAAAACAAGGAGCCGGTCCAATCGCTCAAAGGAAGGTGCCAACCCAAAGGAAACAAGAGGAAGACAAGCGATGTCCAAGTAGCTTCCTTTGTCTATGCCGAACGCTTCTTTTGTTGTTGATGCCAAAGGCAGCCTTTAAGGAGTCGTTGTCACCACCTACTGCAGCCGATGTTGCCGTTCCCCAGAATCCCAGTTCTACGATGGGAGAATAGAAAGATGATAAGAATTCGACTTCTGCCCCTCTCCTTTCAGTCGAGCCTCCTTTGGACCCTTCCTTTGCTTGAAGTCTAGGTCAATTGCATCTTTCCTCGCTCAACCAAGGCTTCCTCTTCCAGATTCGACCCATTTATCGATACCTTCTCTTCCTCTGCAACCTTGTTAGACTTGAAATCTGGATTCCGCTTGATCTTTCGCCTTGTTCTTCACTGGTTGTTCTCTCCTTCCCTCTTCAATGGATCTTGTCCAAGACCTGCGCTTTCGGCTTCTGGTCTAAGAGAGTCCTGTTTAGCAAAGAAGCATACTGGAATGAGAAAGAACTTCAGTCAAGCCTTCAAGCCTCAGTGATGGAGGAATTTTGCTAATGGGCAAGGAACCTGCTTTTTACAGGAGTCAGTAGGCCTCAAAGGTTCAAGTCAGGGGTCATTCCAAGGGAAGGATTCATTCGAAAGCACAGATTCCCCGAATGGTCGAGTGCCAATAGATAGATCAAGTAGGGGCGCATTGGCTTCCCTTTCCTTGCAATGAACCGAGTTCGTGCTTTGGGATTCCTTTCATAGACAGAAGGAGTCGCTGACCGATTCGAAAGTCAAAGTAGTGATTAGATAGTAGAGAGTCCGCGCACCTCCGGGGGAGGAGAGAAGGTTCAAGTCTCATCCACAAGCGCAAAGTCAACAAGAGGAAAAGGTCGCCGAGTCGTCGAGTTGTTCAAACCAAAAGAGAAGGGCAAAGGATCAACCACATCCATCTCCTGTGAACACACAGCCTTGTCCCATGTCCCAGGTCAAACCTAGGAGTCAGGCTCAAAGCTAGGACTAGTTCCACGCTTGGTCATTCGTCTGTGCCTCTGCCCCTATCAACAAGGTCCATTTCGTCGAGCCTATACTATACAAGCGGGTTCCCTCCTCTCTCCTTCGTCTCCTCACTACCTAATCGACTTCCCGTAACGTCTAACTCATTCCAATCCGGGCTAAGGTTGTCCAAGCAATTGGGCTTTCCCCGCTTCCTTCACTCGACTAAGCAACGAATTCTTCTCCCCGGTCTCAGAATAGGGGCATCGAGCCCGAGGTAGCAGAGCAGCCAATTGAGAAGGTGAATCAAACCCAACGAAAGAAGAGACGCTGCTGAAGAAGGAACAAGTGGATGCCACTGAAGCCAATACAAGACAGGAATCCGAAGGATGAAGCTATAAAGGCATAGCCAAAGTTCACGAATGAAAGCTGCGGGGGGTAGCAGTTTCAGACTAGTAACTAAGTCCTGTCTGATCTACGATCACCCTTGCTTCTTATTCTTTCTCTCTCATACGATTGAACGATTTAGTTACCTCAGAGAAAAAGAGAAAGAGAATAGTAGCTCAGTTGCTCAACCGTCGGCTATAGCTGAAGAAAATGCCATCTCAGGTCGGTAATCCGGAGAGTCCTATCACTGAATAGGATGCTGTGGTCATTCTTGGTCTAGCTTCATCAGAGGATGAAAGGGGGTCTGCCATCACTGAACCAGGCGCTATCGCTGAGTCAAGTACAGTGCTGCGGTAACTGCTACCGTTGATCGGCTTCTCCTTACTTAAGATTTAAGTTCTTTCCTTAATGTGGAAATTTCGGTATGAAAGAAAGGAAGAGTAGCAGTCTCTGACCCTGGAGTTTGAGATCCGGTCCGGTGGAAGTCCTCGAGTAGCCCTTATCTGTAGGATTTGTTTTTGCAGTAGTACTTCTTATTTGAGTAGCTGTCCCAGGTGCTTACAAGCCAGTTTCAACTGTAGTTGCTGTGGATGGGAGGCCAGACGCACCTGTTCTCGTATTGGCCTTTGCATAAACAGTAGTAGCCTATCCAATTAGAGCATCCATAATTGGTCGAGTTGCCGTTGATTGATTTAATCTCAATACAATAAAAGGTAGAGTCGAAATCTAAAAAAAATAATAAGAGAAGAAAGCTCTTAGCCTAGGGCAGATTCAAGGTATGCGGCTATCCGACGTCGAATCATCTAGTTGCTTTGACTTTTGACTTGTCTTGCTTTGTCGGGATTCCCTTAGTGTTCTGTGTACTAAGATTAAGGTAGAAGATCTCCAATTTTCTTTTTGCATCCCTTTTTACCTAGCTTGGCTCGCATTCGACTGGACTTAGAATTCTTTATATAAAGAAAGGACTTGCTTGCTACTATAAATCGTATTCAAAAAGACAATGGTAGGTTGCATTGGTAGTTATGCTTAGCGGTGACCTTTTTTCATCCTCTTATATTTATATGGCGTAAAACAAAAGTCCCACTCACCACAAGTGGGCAGAAATCATAAGAAATAGATCGTTATTATGAAGCACCTCTTTTCTAAATTGTTAAGATGGGTGAAAGGTAAGCCGACGAAAAGGCAACTAGAGCCTATCGATCCGGCCAGGTTAAATTATCTGGACGGGTTCGATAGGCTCAACCCGGATCCAGGTGATAACCATGAGCTATTGCTTACCAAAGCTTCCCGTTTGATAGAAAACCACTGAGAATTGTCTCAGGTACAAGTGCCCACATCACACACCCCATTAGAGATCGCTTGTCATCTGGAGACCTTCAATAGGAAGACTCCTGCGGGCCCCGATGCGGATCCCGCGCTC
>JAYMSH010000003.1:17500-25000 GCA_036897905.1 Aragoa cleefii | reverse complement strand
CATTACACACCTCATGTGGATCTAGCTTTCAACAGCGTTGAACACATTATGAGAGATGTTGAAGGGGGCTGGTTGCTCCGTTATATGCATGCTAATGGGGCAAGTATGTTTTTCATTGTGGTTCACCTTCATATTTTTCGTGGTCTATATCATGCCAGTTATAGCAGTCCTAGGGAATTTGTTCGGTGTCTCGGAGTTGTAATCTTCCTATTAATGATTGTGACAGCTTTTATAGGATATGTACTACCTTGGGGTCAGATGAGTTTTTGGGGAGCTACAGTAATTACAAGCTTAGCTAGCGCCATACCTGTAGTAGGAGATACCATAGTAACCTGGCTTTGGGGTGGGTTCTCCGTAGACAATGCCACCTTAAATCGTTTTTTTAGTCTTCATCATTTACTCCCCTTTATTTTAGTAGGCGCCAGTCTTCTTCATCTGGCCGCATTGCATCAATATGGATCAAATAATCCATTGGGTGTACATTCAGAGATGGATAAAATTGCTTTTTACCCTTATTTTTATGTAAAGGATCTAGTAGGTTGGGTAGCTTTTGCTATCTTTTTTTCCATTTGGATTTTTTATGCTCCTAATGTTTTGGGGCATCCCGACAATTATATACCTGCTAATCCGATGTCCACCCCGCCTCATATTGTGCCGGAATGGTATTTCCTACCGATCCATGCCATTCTTCGTAGTATACCTGACAAATCGGGAGGTGTAGCCGCAATAGCACCAGTTTTTATATGTCTGTTGGCTTTACCGTTTTTTAAAAATATGTATGTACGTAGTTCAAGTTTTCGCCCGATTCACCAAGGAATATTTTGGTTGCTTTTGGCGGATCGCTTACTACTAGGTTGGATTGGGTGTCAACCTGTGGAGGCACCATTTGTGACTATTGGACAAATTTCTCCTTTCATTTTCTTTTTCTTTTTTGCCATAACGCCCATTCTGGGACGAGTTGGAAGAGGAATTCCTAATTCTTACACAGACACAGATAATGAAATTCAAAAACTAAAAAAAGACTTTGCTTTTAAGCTTAAACCTCCCAAGTCACTTCTTCGATTCCATGTGAATTCGGAGAGGGAATGCCAGACCTCATAGATTGGAAGTGATAAAGAATGCCCTTAACTTAAGTATGTTGTAGCAGTGCCAGAGCCTTTAGGAGTTAAGGCTATACGCGACTTCTCTTTCAAATGAATTGATTCGCCAGTTTATGAGCTCACTCAGCCGGAAGGCAACGCTATATCTCTGGCTATGGCCCTTAGCTCATTATTGGTGGGGTATCTGGTCAGCACACTAAGAATGAAGTCCCACGATCGGCGGGCGTTGGAAAGAGAGCTTCAGTACAATTATCGCAGCTTAGCGAAGTGAAATACAAAGCACCTTTCCGTTCTTTGCTTTGCGTATGCTGGTTAGAAAGATTCTCTATGTTTGGCATTTTTTCTCTTGGTATGAGGTTTGAACCCCCGCTTTTTCCCGAGTAGGAAATCAGTGAAAAAGTGAAGAATTCTGACACCAATCATTTACAAGTGAGTATTACACCAAGAATTGACAAGCGGATGAGTTTTCACAGCCGGAGGAAGAGTCACAATGAAAATGGCCCCCTCCTTAGTGAGATTATATGAGCAAATGCCCGAACCAAAATATCTTCTTGCTATGGTGTACAAGGAGGTATATTCAGTACAGATTATTAGATCTTCGATGGGTGGATAAGCGAATTCCCGTGAATGTCTATTTGCCGGGTTGTCCCCCTAAACCGGAAGCAGTTATAGATGCTATAAGAAAACTTCGTAAGCAAATCTCTCGAGAAATTTTGGAAGATAGAATTAGGCCTGAACAAAGAAATCGTTTACAACCAATCACAAGTTTCATATTGGACGCAGTATGATGGAAATTCTGATCCAATCTTCCTTTTCCTTTTAGTCGAGTGAATTCCGAGAGTTAGGATCAACTATATAGATAGGGCGAGCTCTTTCTTTCCGAGGGATCAAGAGTGAGTCTAGTTGTTTCACTTCCTCTCTCTTCTTTCGATTTCGTATCCTCGGACTGAACCCAGTAAGGAGCTTGGCCTAGTGAATCCTATTATGCTTTCCTTCTATCCCGGTTTACTTTTCAGCAAAGGAGAGGTGTGAAGTTCTTTTATGACGGTAGGTTTACCTGCTATCTCTACGGCTCAATCGGGCTCAAATACCAGATATCAAGATCCAAGGCATACCTTACTCCCGGATAAAGAATGCCCTCTTTGGCTCTTTGAACGAATCCGAAGTTCGAAGGAATTTGAACCTAAATCCTTGGATCGCCCATGTGTCTATGAAGAGGTTAAGCTAAGCAACTTCTTTCGCCTTTAGCTTGACAGTAGGAATGTGATCTTTGCCTTTCTTAAGCTTTGAGCAAGACACCCTAGCAGTCTAATCTATAGAACCAGATAGGCCAATTAGTGAGTGTGGTTTAATAGCATATTCTCTTCTTTCATCAGTTGCCATAGGTCCTCTTGTATAAAAGGCATGGCCTTGTGTAAAGGAAGAAAAGGGCGCTATCGAATCCGTTAATCCGCATTAGCGCAAATCCGATCGGGTTGAAAGAGTAAGCGCAGCTATTCAATCCGCATCAGGCTTGACTGCTGGAAAAGCTTGACCCTCTTCTTTTCTTGTTCACTCCATCATCTGTGGAAAGCTTTTCAAATAGACAGCATAAAGGCATTGATGAGCTAAAGGAGCAAGCAGAACGGGAAGACCTTTCCTTCCTCTCCCAAGGGATGAGCCCGCGAAAGCATTAATTGTCTAAAATAGTCAAAGCGTTAGCAAGGCGCATATGTTTTCTTGCTGCTAGTTAGAGTTGTTCTCTTCCTGATCCGCTTTCGAACTTCCCCATCTGTTCTCACGCACGGATTCTGCCTTTCTTTCCGGCCGGCGTCTGGATTCCTTCTGCTTTCGTACGTGCTGATGCTTTCAGCCTGACTCAAACCTTTATCTAAAATGCATTAGTATAGGGGGTGGCCTTAGATTCCAAACTGAATCATGGGCTGGGCTCACTCACTTTCTTTCTATAGAAAAGGCTTCGATCATAAGCTTATGTGATCGGAGCCAGTATCTCAAGGAGCCATAAGCCATCATAAGCTTCTGCGGATGTATCCCTACACCACTGTGATAAGATCGCATAAGCCTCTCCCAGCTTCCTCTTCCTATAGAGAATAAGGATCGAAACTTCTCTTTCTATGAGAATCCCGCCCAGATGAAAGATTATACGCTGCCCTTGAGTTGCTTCATGAAAATATGGATATGCATGCCATAGAAGGCACTTAGTAAAGAGGGAAGCCATTGAAGAGAAGGCGTGATCATCTTTGAGCAGGAAATAGGCTTTTGTGACAAGGGATAGAATCATGGTATTCCATGCGGATCGATAGTCGACAAGTCCAACCTCCTTCTACGACCAACAGATTGAAAGAATGGAAAAATAGAGCTGCACGAGCTTTTCAGCTCGATCTATCATCATCCTCCGATGGAAAGCGGGAAGGAGGCGAGATATACCCGACCAGGTCAAGGAAAGCCACACCTTCTTGGGATCCCTATCTATATCAAAATGCTGGTTGAGATCCTCTTAGATGCCTCCCCCTTTAGATAATTCAAAAGATTGTTGAAGTGGGTGCTTGCCCTATCACTTTAAATACAAGAAGCCGAGTAGGCGGCCAGCATTCCATTCATTGATCAATAAGTGCGCCCCAAGCTTTCGTTGAGAAAATCTCTTCCATGGTTAGCTTTTAGCAGTGGTGAAAGGAAATTCTTAGCTGAAAGTTAGGATATGGAAATCGTTAGTTTAGAGGTAGTTTAAAAGAGAAAGTGGAAAGCCGCTCTATTTAGGTTGTTGGGATTGAATGAGTTCAGGATAGGAACTTAGTTCAGTTCACAGGAGCTTAGTCATTTTCTTATTCTTATGAAATGGCTAAAAGGAATAAGAACTCCAACTACTGTTACTGTATAGGCTTAGTCTGCTATTGTGGGGCTGCTTTCAAAACTTAGGGAGATTCTCTAAGCTGGCTCTTTAGACTAAGCAAGACTTGATATTACTTAATGAATATCAAACTCAAACCTCTTACCTCACTCGGCGTCATCGCTATGAATTAGATTAGGAAGACATTACGGCTGGTGGGGAAAAAGAAGTCTATTAGGATTGCTGGAACTAAAGGAACTTAGCCGGACGGATAAATCTAACTAAACTAATAGGACTTTGACTTACACTTCTACGTATACTGGGAGGGCTATCTATTACAACTGGATGGGCTATAAAAGGTACTGCTACTAGTAGGAAGGATAGAAAGACTTCTAAGGAGGCTATCAACTATTCCTTAAGGATAGAAGGGAATTCCCACTAGAACTCTATGATGGGTTTACTTGAGTCCTCGAAGGGCTTGGAACTCGAAATGCAGAGGATTAGCTTCTGTTCAGACTTCTTATCCGTACCGATGGGGTGTGATTTTTGTGAACCAGAGCGAATAAAAGAAAGAAATTCTTCTACCTTAGTAGACAGAACTCGATCATTCAAATCGGAAGTCGTTTAAATACAAGCAGAGGTTCAAAAGTTCTTGGATCGAAGTTCGTTGAGCCAATCATGCACCCTTCTTGGCTAGCTAATCTTGTCCCGGTGAGGAAGAATAAGTTGCAGGCTCTGTTAAGACCTCTTTTCAGGATTGGACAAGAACTAAGAAAAGGTTGGTAGGAACGAAAGCGAAAAGGGAAATTAGAACCGATCCATAAGGAAAGAAAGGTACTCTCTCATAAAAAGAGAGGATAGAAGGAAGTAGCGGTAGGTAGATGAAGAGGAGACGAGGTCAAGAGTGGTCGATACGGCTATTTTCGAAAGGGGAAGATATTGATGCCCGAGCGGATCCCTATTTGTGGACTCAGTTTTTAGGTCAAAAAGGAGACTTAGCTTCGGAGGTTCAAATAGTTCTTATTGATTCGGAAGAATGGCTCCACTTAATATATTAATCTAATAGGAGAGGATCTGCACATCAACAAGTGGAGAATCCCTTTTGCGTTTTACCCGTCTTTTTCGTTGAAACTCTTCGGGCCCTGCAGTGGTAGAACCTAGTGAACCGGGCGTACTCCTGCCAACCTATCTTATCTTATGAGATTTCGTTGTGTAAAGGTCAGCCTAAGACCTTGCTGAGACTTTGTTTGGGATTAATGCCAATCCTCCGAACACATGCAAATCTTCTTTTAGAGCTGTAGCTAATGCAGCCAGGAGTTCTTTCACGTACTCTTCTTTGAGTAGAACCATTTCATTCCTTTCTCTTCTTTCGTCAAAACCATCGATCCTCGTCCCTTTTCGGTCTCCTTCCCTTGCTGCTTTGGATTTGGTCTTCTCTTGAAGAAAGAAGAGTGAAGCCCGTTCGCGGCTATGATTTCTGGTGGCTCCTTTAGGAGTTAGAAGTTAGGATATGCGCTTAAAAAGCTTTATGCGCCTAGCCGGGAACCATTTGATCCGCATCTTCGTCACATACTATCCCAACTAGTTGGTCGAGTACCTTCGCTTCTACCTTCATTGAGAATTGTGATCAATCTTGGACATTCCTATTCGAATGGACGAGTCAGGAATGGAAGCTGAACTTCCTTTTGGTTCGCCCCGAAAACGCAATTTCGGCCGGCTTCTTAGATCTCTTCCTCTTGTTGCTTCTTGAGAGAACTGGTTGTTAAAGCGAGAAGTGGGGGGGAGAGTTAGAGCTCTTCTTTCTCTTGTTCTTATTTAGCTGGGGATTTCCTTCTTCTTCCTCTCCTTTCACGCCTGGGAATATCCCTCTGACTCAAAAGGTCAATGGAACTCTCTCTTTACGGAATTACCCGGAGCCCCCAAAAGAAGCTCACTTCGGGGAGAAAGGGATATATTGAATATTCTTCGGACTTGCGTACGGCATCGGATGGCAAAAGGGGGCTAGCTACTGGATACGAAGTAGATCGGGAAGTGCCCTTCGCTTGAAGGAAAGTTTGGAGTAGAGTCCAAGTCCTCTGTCTCATACATAGATCGGAAGATTCCGGATACTAGAACAAGAAAAATCCTATAGAAAGAAGCTCGGAAAGTCGTACTGATCCGTCAACAACACAACCTATAGAACCAAGGCGTGGATTCAACTATGACCCTTGTAGAATCGCCACAGTAAGACTACCTTTCAGTAGATTCGCAGGACTATCTGGAAGTATAACACAGCAGGCCCTAGACCTCGGACCGCTGGCTTAATCGCGCTTCCAGCTTCTTCACTAGCTCTGACTTCGACTTCTAGATTTGCGGATGATTCAATTCTAACTGTTGCGCTTACGTCTTTCCAGATCACAATGAATCTCTTCCAATATCATAGAAAAGGGTGAAACCCTAACAAGCCAGGACAACAGATAGCGCATCGAGAACTGCAAGGGCTGTTGGGTAGTCAAATAAGAAGGGCAGAACAGGCTCTGGCAAGACCTATTTCCTTCCCGGTTGGTTCCCATTGGTCTAATTCGTAGCGGACCTCCTTGTAGATCGAATTGCTTTCATCTACTTCACGATTTATATACGCAATGAAACCTATACATAGGAGTTATCTATCCAATCGTAGTTCTTCTTCTTGCCCCTAGATGGAATTCCACTATTCAACGTCGATCTACTTTGCTTGTGGCTTTGTTTTCAGTCTACCTATAGCTAATGAAATAAGCCTTGCTTTGAAGGGGATTAAGAGGCTCTGTCAAGACCTTCCTAAGCGCAATGCTCGGAAATCTTAAACTGGGCAATAAAGTCAAGCCCGAAAGTAAGGTAAGCAGCTTTATGGTAAATCGAATATCTAGAGTCGATAGCGAATCTCATTCCTTATGAATTGTGCATGCTTTCATTCTATTAGTAAATCAAGGCATTCAGGAAGCAGGAGAGTCAGCAAAGTTCTCTAGGAAGTCAGCCCATTGCTTTGACTTTTAGCTGCCTCTACCTACCGCACTATTACAAGACTTTCCAACAATCATGTTTATCAAACGATTAAAGAAAGAAGACACCAGGACCCGCATCCTGGGTGAATCATTGGATCACATCATTTCCTCGAGCCTTACCCTATTATTTATTGGCGAAGTGAATCTACTCATTGACGATGGATCTCTTAATCTAGTTTGCTTACCCATCGATATCTGGTTACGCTAAGTTCACAATTACTTGACTCTTGAGGAAATGTCACGGGGAGGATATCCCATTCACAATAGGTTCTGCTATCCCCACTCATGAGAATTAGTTACTTCCTAAGAAAGTAGTCTATTCTCTGATAGAGGGCCTAATTCGATACTATTCCGAAATCTACGAAGGAAGTTTTGTACTTGAAATCCTAATCAGAGTCTATACGGAAGGGAAAAAGAAAAAGAAGGATATGCATGTCCTATCTGAAGATGAGATAAATAGCACCCTTTCTTCAGTCATTCAAGGAGAATGGAATGAGATCGAGCCAAAGATCAGCAATCGTAAGAGTAGCTATCCTACCTATATAAGATCAAT
>JAYMSH010000003.1:5000-12500 GCA_036897905.1 Aragoa cleefii | reverse complement strand
TTCTTATACCTATACCATAGAACCCTCACTCTTCTTTTTGTTGTTATCCGTTTGAACATCCCCGGATCCAATCCGCAGTGGTAGAGAGTCCTATTCCCCCAAGCGTCTGAAGTCACTTCCACCCCCATTTGCTTCCTTGCTCCGATATGAGTGAAGAAGTCTCCAGGGAAGTGCCCTATAATAGAAAGCGAGTCCCGTTCCACTCTTCTCTCAATGTCAGTGCTTGGAGATCGGGTACAGCGAGATCACTTTTCAGCTTGTTAGTATGCTATGCATGAAAGCAAGAAGCTCTCTTTCTTCCTCGGGAATCTGGTATGTGAGAGATTTTTATACAAGGTCTCACATGTAGAGATACCCTACCGGAAGGAGTTGGTAGCAGACAAGTCATTCAGCAATGAAACTTCCATGGCGTAGATTGACCTTTCACGAATCTGTCTTGAAGAGTGAGATCGTTATTGCATAGAGTTGGTGCCTATCTCTACACGTCCACAATGAGATTCGAAAAGCAAGGATAGCGGTAGCTTCGCACCTTGGTATGGTCCACTCGATGAGTCTCTCTGGAATTTACGTTCTGTAAACAGTTGCTTCCGGGAGCCGGAGACTTTCAAAGGTCATTTCTGATAGGTACTTCTCCTGAGCCAAGAATCGGTTCTGAGAGGATCGGTTCTTCCAGAAGAAGGATAGTGAATAGCTCTAGCGGCTGCTTTTGAAGATAGTCAATCTATTGGGTTCATCTACGACCAACCTCAAGCAGAAGTCGTTCGGAGCTTTCTGTGCTCTTTTGATTCCATGATCTTCATCGCCACCTCTGTCCTATAATCCATTTCCTTCCTTTATAGCAGTTATTGCTCCGGTTCCAGAAGGTATAGCTCTTGCCTCGGCTTCGCCTTTTCAATCGGAGACTCTTCCAATTGACTACTGAGATAGGCAAGCGGAGAGAGAACTAGACCTATCTTGCTAGGCAAAGAAGGTTAGAATGGATAGCTCGCGGGTGGGATTGATGGGATACTGAAAGCCCAACCTTTCAGGTGAACAAATTAGCTCTTCATTCGTTCCATGAGTGCTTTTTCCCCGGTAAAGTAGCTGCCCCCCTTGGGGAATTTCCCGCTCATCTCACATGGTTCTAGCAAACCAAAGTTCTCAAAGTATGATATGTGGAACCAACATCTCGATGAGTTCTTTCATTGCAGGGATTCTCTCTGAATGAGAAGTCTCGCATCTTGGCATTCCACCTGTGTCAACTAATTCACTTGAGAAAGTTCCTTTATGATGACGCGCACTGGCCTTGGGCCGGGATCGCAACTAGGATAGTTTCCTTCTCAACCGAAGCGCACACTATATGAAGAGGTAGAAATGGATTGGATTCATCCCCATATGGAAGGGATTCCCTGAAACCTGAGCAAGAACCGCAATAACAAGCTAAAAGGCGCATCTCTCTAAGCCAAGATCGCAGCTGAGAGTACTCTTGGCTCGAGAGACCTCAGTAAGAAAGAGCTCATCCGGGACTCACCTCAAATCCTTAGGTTTCATCTCTTTTCTCAATAATTCTATAAAACGAGATGTCCTTATCTCACATCTCATTGTTGACTAATCCTTTCTCTATGAATTCCGTAACTCTTAACGTAGATAGCAGCTCTTCTCCAAGGAAAGTGAGTAACAAGGGCTTAGGTGAAATGGCAATTCAAATGGGACTGTACTTCCGCTTCCTGCTCGTACCGGTTCGGTGGGCTAGTTTTGATAGCGTAGCTCTTTTAGCTAGTCTTTACTAGGCACGAAGACCATGTTGGGAACGAAGGCAGATGCTCGACCAGGAGTTTCGACCGGTAGGGATCGGAGTTCGGCTCTGAGGTGAGACATTTACATAGGAAGGGGTTCGAAAGATGCTCCTCTTGGTTGCACGCTTCTTTTTGGCTTGCTTCTTTCGAAGCTCTTTCTTTGGCCTTCCGTCTCCTCCTTGATTTCACCATTCCAATAAGTGCCACGACCGGTTGGTGATCGAATTCCTTCTAGTCGCCAAGGAGCATTTCCACTGCTTTCTTAGTAGGCTGTAGCTTTTGAATCATTCCTTATTCCGGCCCGACACTGCACAAAGAGTTTCCAGGTATATAAACTCAATAATATATGTGTGAATATATTGTGTTTCACGAAAGAAAAATGCGGATATAGTCGATGCGAGTAAGGCTTTTTTGACTACTACCTATCGTAAGAGCAAGGCTAGCTTCCATCCCTTGCTTCGTACCTGTCTTCCATATACTATTCTATCCAATCGCTTAATTACCTAATTTCGCCTAACAAAAGTTGTATGACTGGTTGAGGCTCTTGTGCTGAGATTGACTTTGTGTTAAGGTTTTCATAGTCCTCTTTATGTAGAAGGAAAAAAAAGGGCGCTAAACTTCTTTTTATAGTTCCGGTTCATTATCGGTGGTCTCTCCCTCGCTAGTACTACTGGTCTAGGTTTTCATTCTTTCGAGTCTTCCACAAAAAGAAAGTATAGGGCAGACCCCTCTAAACATGGAAATTCGCGTTGGCTTCTGATATTCCATATCGACTGAGTTGGAGAGGGGCGAAGGAAGAAGGGTCTTAAATTAGATATACGCCCTCAGTACCCTAGTTGGCCAACTTAGCTTTCATCAGCCCTTACGATAACGCGCCTTCTTCAATTTCCTTCAAGTTCCTCTCTCTTCTTCTTATCACCCGCAGACTGCCCATCCGTCGGTGGTGGTCAATCACTTCCAGAAAAGAACTTCAAGGAAATATCCGGTCAATCTACCGAAACAGAGAAAGATAGGGGCGAAGGGCATCGGAGCAGGTGGAAAAGCCTGCATCCCTATTCCCTCGCTCTACGACTACAACTGAAGGAATGAAGACTTAGACTAAAGCAAAGGGGCCCGCTTACCCACTCCCCTTTTCTCCCATTTCTGGGAGCCTCGCCTGATAGATCAATCAGACTACAACCGATAGTGGATCGCCTTTTGCTTAAATAAGCAAGATAAGGTCCATTTTGATCTTTGCTTATTACAGGTAAACTGAGACAACAAAACCGAACCTTCAGCGCCTTCATTCGCCCACGGTACGGTGCTTCTGTAGAGAAGGTTTGGCCTAATCTGATAAGATCCTTGTACGGTGAGTGGGATTTGCTCCACTCAAAGACTCCAACTTTAGTCGGAGAGTCTCCGGTTTAAACTCACCTCCCTGCGATGGCTGCAGGAAGTCTCGGATTCACCTTTTTCTGTGGTGAATCCACAAGGGGTTTTTTGGGTCTAAGTGTGACATTTTCTCGAAGATTTTGTTTTTAAGATCGACTATAGTATCCAATTTTTCATCTGAAAAGTCAGAATCACTTTGTAGGCCCAATCGCCTATTCATTACTCCTTCCCGCATGGATTTCTTGACAGAGATCATGTCCGGTTCGGGAAGTTCTGTCTTCTCAGGATAATATATCGAAGGTTGTGTTATTGATTCTTCTTTATTTTCATGCATTAATTGATTGGATGCCACGCTACTCCCCCCTGGTCCTCCCCATTCCCCACCTGGTCCTCCCCCTAAGAACTGAGATCTTTCCTTGTCCCCGGACAGCTGTAAGCTACCAACTCACTCTTCCCCATCCGTGCCTGTTACACCCGGACGCCATAGGAGTCTAAGGCTCTTCCGTCTTAGCAACCACTGCCTCTATGTCAGCCGTCAAGGGATACGCTACTCTGCTTGTTGGCAGGGGATAGCTTCCAATCCAAGTATTACATGGAAATGACTGACACCTTCAGTGGGGATGAAACTCGAGCTCTTTTTCTACCCCTTGCTTGTGCAGGATCCGAAGGAGAAGGGACGACCGATCCAAGATAGCCTACGCTCCACCCGGCAAAGTCCGATCGATCTTATTGGCTTATTCCAAAGTCATTGAGACCCTTTACTTTGCTAACTCTGCCGCCTAAAGATTGGCGAGTGTGGTACATAAGAGGTCTTCCTTAATCGAATAGGATAGGATCCTATAGTATGGTACGGAAAAAGCCAAATCGATATGAATCCTAGTTGAGAAGAGGGAAGATCTGCTGCTCTTGCTCAGCTCCTCTTGCAGCTGTTACCTTTTCGGGTCAAGGGAGAAAAAACAATTAGCAGCTAACCTAACATCCTAACGGCGTCTTGTCAGAGTAGAGCCTCTTTCTTCAATTGTAAAGCACATAACAAGGAAGCAAGCGTGCCAGTACCAGTTGTCCAATTATTCATCTATGAATTCTACAATTGATTCAGTCTTCCTTCCGATTACAGGCTTTAGACCATAGCTGTCCTTTGTGTAGTAGGGGTGGATAAGTCGGGGAGAAGGCTAGGATCAATCCCTGGACCTCTTCGGATCAACCAAATCTCGTATTTTCCTCGACCGGACAGGACAAGGAGCTAAAAGAATGGCTTAAGCTTAGGCGGCGCCCTAAACCTATAATTCAAGGCTCTACCAAGACTCCTAAAGAGTTTCCGGAAAAGAAGCACGAAGTAGCTCTATTTCAAGTATCCAACTTGAGACGGACTAGCCACTATCGAAAGGTAAGCTAGTATCCGACTAATACAAGACAATAATTTGAGTTGTTCAGTTGCTTCCCTTCCATCGAAGATGAAGGAAGTATGACCCAGAAAGTATAGAAAGAGGAAATATGGTTAGTCAATAAGACGTGATAGATTAATCAAAGACAATGCGACCAGTTTCGAAGAAAGAAAAAGAAGAGAAGAAAAGCATGGTACAATCGCACTATCGAAAAGAATGAACCTTTCCAAGACAAAGAAAGGAAGAGTTTAAGAAAGGTCATTCTCCATTCACTGAACCTCCCAACTTCTGAGATTGAATCGGATATGAAAGTTCGTCCAATGGAATCAAAGAAGATAGATCTATAGATCTCCGGTCACAGCAGTAAGGCACTCTTCCAAAGACCCCGAACTGGTACTAGCTATTGGGTGTGCATAATAGCATCTTTCACTCTGATTCCCCTTGTCTTGTTGAGGAAGACAGCTATTTGTAAAAATGCCTTGAGTCACTTTTCCCCCTATGTGGAATTCTCTGAAACCGGACCCACAAAGGCGAGATCCGCATCTTCGTCACCTACTATTCTTTGAGTAGGCAGGTACACATATATAAATATCTTCTAATTAAGACAATAGGAAATGGGCAGCTTCAACTGATTAAGCCCCCCTATCTTTGGTCTTGCGATTGTTGCGCCTCAAATCAAAGAAGGGCAAGCTACCTTCGCCATGGACATACGGGCAAAAGACTTGAGAATTCAATCCTTTCGCAAAGAAGCGATAGAAGATAGAGCCATGAGCTAGAACTACAACTAAGAATTCCATTGCTGTGAGCGAGGCCCTATCATCATTTGTCCCTATTCGCTCATTCCCCTGGATATTACGGCAGAGCAATAAGAGTTCTTAACGGGCCTAAGAACTCGACTACACTTAGGATCCGCAGGAGAATCAACAAGTGAGTTTCCGAAGGTGAATGAATTATTTATGCTATGCAATGATAGGGTCTCATAAAATCGAACCAATTCGGAGATCGGACATGGAAGGAGTCTTGATGCTTTTCTTTCTACTCCAAGGGATTAAGGCTTAGGAAAAGCTCGACTTCAACAAGGAGAGGGTTAGTCAATTTCATCGAGCCTATGGAGAAGAAGCCCAAAGAAAGCTAGAATCCCCAATTGAATGAATGAGTTGTTGGGGGCCCGGTCTCTGAGCGCTCTCCCTTTAATTGACTTTCAACGAAAAAGAACTGGAAATTGAAATGAATTGATCGGATTAAGGGAATCTGAAAGATTGAGATAGGAGAGATTTCTTGTTTTGGGAGCTGGATCGAGAAGAAATGGCTCGAAAGTATCAGTCTGACATCAGAGATGAAATCCTCTTACCGGACCAACTATCTAAAGACTAGTTCAGGCTCATCAAAGAGCGCTTTTTAGCTTAAACCCTGCTCCTAGAAAAGGTGGTAGAACCTAGTGCGAACGTTCTTCAAAACAGATCTTTTCTTATGATTTATTAAAGATCTCTTCTCTTAATACAATTTCGTATATAGTTCAATATAAAAATGAATGAAACCGAACCGCTTGCAAGAGGTCATGGAGTTGATCTGCCTTCTGATTGTTCAATGGCATCTCTGGTATTTAGCGTACAATACCACTTTCTCCTATCTACAAATGAGACTATAAGCCCTTTCTTTCAATCAAGTCTTTCATTCTTTCTTCGTGGGGAACCAACATATCTTCGCGACTTTCCCGTTAGTCAACCTGGTCAGCTCCCATCTGAAATTGTTGAAAGCATCATGAGCTCAGATATATTTCTTTCATAAAACTAGGACAGAGTTGTGTGGATTAAGGAGAACTCAGGTAGCTGCACTCTTCGGTCAGCTTGGGAGTGAATTCGTCATAGAACTGAGGAAAGGACCTTGGCAAAAGAAGTTTGGAGCAAGAATGTCCCACCATTAACATCTTTGCTTGGAAGCTCTTCGACCATGCATTATGACAAGGTCAAAGGGCTTGCTAGCAAATGTCACTCAACTAATAGTAATAGACCACAAATGGAGACTCTCAATCATTTGTTTATTCACAGCGACCTGGCATTTTTCCTTTTCCACAAAGTGAGCAGTATGAGTCACGAAGGAATTTTGAGCATCTTTTTTAGAATATTCTATTCCGGGTTGGCCATCTGATCTGCTCCATTCCCTTCTTTAACACACGGGAAGTATAGAAAGAACGAAACTTTAGACGCTATGAAGGGAAATCCCAAGGGGAAAGGCGAAACCGAAAACCCCCTCCACTTAAGAAGTCTCAATACGCGCTTAAAGCATTTCCAACTAGAATTGCGTAAGAAAGGAATTCATTGACTTCGAACAACAAAAAGGAGGTCAATGAGCACTCACTTTCTTATCTTATTTTCAAGTCCCACTATTTTCATAGTCTTTTCTTTAGTGGCTTCATCCCGTCCGTCCCATTACATCTAGTGCGTGTCATAATTTTTAGAAGCCCACTCTTCAACAACTCTCATTTTTTGATGTAGGTTGTTTAGGGGATCTGCCGTGGGTAGTAGGTTCTATTAGTTCCATTGTTTTCATCGAAACCGAAGACACGGCAATGATCTTTATGGGCTCTGAGATTTCCAGTTCCAGCGATACAGCTTCTAGTTCGTTTATGAATCCATAGAGACTTTCTTCTTGGAAAGACCACAAAGAAGCTTTCTATTCTCACCACCTATGGAAGCGGGGCCTCTACGGAAGTTGGTAGCTCTTCTTCCTGTAAGGAGGAAAAATACGACCTCTTTCTCCGCATCTCCCCCTCACTCCCCCTTTTTCAATAAAAAAGCCCCGCTTCCCTAAGGTCTCTGATAAGGAAGGAAAGAATCTCCATTTTATGACAAATCCGGTCCGATGGCTGTTCTCCACTAACCACAAAGATATAGGGACTCTATATTTCATCTTCGGTGCCATTGCTGGAGTGATGGGCACATGCTTTTCAGTACTGATTCGTATGGAAT
>JAYMSH010000002.1:45000-58693 GCA_036897905.1 Aragoa cleefii | reverse complement strand
CTAGTATGGATGGGCCCTATCAGAATGGTATCCTCGAGTTCCTCTGAGGGGCTTCTAGTCCTTCCGTCTTGACTCGTTTCGCAACGACGAAGTCAATTCCATTGATTCTTTGGCCCCGGGCCTCGCTGGTGAACTCGAGGTCTCGTCAGAGCCTTCACCTTTACTTTTTGCCAGGCCTCTCCCCTTTCGTCATAAGGCGCGGTTCTGTCATTGCCGTTCCAGGCCCCCGATTACGATAAGCCCTTATGCATGGGGCAGGTGGTTGCGGTGCAACACTATACAACTTGAATGATTCTTGTTGTTCAATGAATAATAGAAACTGCTTCCGCAGCCAATTCCTAATCCTGCGGAGTCCGTTTGAGAACCAGTACCCGCGTATCCATCCCGAGGGCAACAAGAACCATAGCATTTCAACCAAACCTGGTTTCCCGAGCAGCACCCTTTCATTTCTCACACGTGGATAGGGACGCCTGGACGATAGAGGGATAAGTGGATGGGTCTACCGATGGTGGTTTTAAGTCATCAACAAAGCGACTTATGCTTTTAGTGGATTTTACGCCGGGTCCTGATTCCCAACTAGAAAATAAACTGAAACTCGATCTCGAGATGTGCCGGCCGGGATGCCGCAGGCTCGGATGGAGGGAACATGAGGCAGGGTGATTTATGGCTTTCAAAGAGGCTCTGAAAGAGGTGCAAGGGGTGTGTGAACATTAGCTAATGCTGGCTATCGCAATTAAAAGGGCTCCGCAATGAGATATGGTTCTCGAATAGGAAAGCCTGCTTCTTACCTAGAGGCAGGCGAAAGTGATTGAGGATTCCCCATTCTCTCTGTCGTTCTTGCTTGCCTCTTTGCGTCTTTTCGCACTATACTATGTTGGATCGTCTCCCCTTTGTAGTTGATCATTGAAATCCGTCAATTACCGTAATGGTGAAACTGTAGCCTCTGCTTCGCTTCTTCGGAGGGTGTAGGGACGCCCTCTTCTCTACAGTGCGCTAGACTAGACTTCATCACACTAACAAGACTTCCAAGTGAAGATTGAGCATGGTGGGAAAGGAATCTCATACGTCGTTCAGAATAGCAAGAATAGCAAAGCTAAAGTTCATAGGCCTATCCTTTTCCCTATCGCATGTTGGATGCTTACCGAAGTTGCTTCAAATGGGGTGGCTATCAAGACAAGGTACACGAAGCTTGATCAGGCCTTCCTGCGGATTGATTCATTACCGACTGAACGGAAAATGCTTGCTTCTATTCCCTCCCTCCGAGCGATGAACCTTGATTGTATAGCTGTACGGAATCCCTGGGCAGTGAAGGGATAGGTGAAAGAGGAGGGGGTGGAAGAACTACTTCAAGTCATCCATAAGATTCCATACCTTTCTGGCTATACGGAAGGGCGGAATGGATCATCAGAGGGTGGAAATTGACTCCAATTGGAAGACTAGCTTTTCCATAGGGATTGCATGCCCATTTTAAGGATGAATCACTTCACGGGAGAGAACACGAGGGATGAGCGACGATCGGCCTACGTTTTGACTAGTCATCATCGGTTTACCCGCTTGCTGAAACCACCCTTCATAGCCGATTGGATGGTTGGATAGCCACTCAACTCTTCACTATACTTCCAGTATCCCACTCCCCTCTCTATCTCTCTCGACCCATTCACCGGAGTATGTAGGGCTGGAATGCCTCCATTCCCATCTCTTTATGATCTCTGGGCCTTCCCGCTATGAGATATTCCCGGCGCAGAAGCATATTCATGCAGAATACTAGAATATGAATTTACCCTCTCGGGTAGGAATCCCTAGAAGAGGATAGAAGTTTGTCATCAGTGGAAAAGCATGCGTGATAAGGATACTCCTCTATGCGAATGTTCTGGCTTTCAAAGGACGGGTAAGGGACGGGGAGGAGGAAGGGAGTTTCGGGAACAAAGCCCCCGGATTTGAAAGTGAAGCCCTACCCTAGTAATATCTTTTCCCTTTTCTAAGCACCAGTCCAATCCTTCCTTCTGTCTGTCGAAGAGTATGCCTGCCCTGTCCTTCCTTCGTTTAAGAAAGTAGGCGTCGAGAGTGGGCGCAAGTACTCCATTTAGTTAGGTCCCATACTTTCCTGTCCTGAACTCAAACTAAAACGCGAACTCTTGGCTTGACTTTAGCTATAGGGACAGTTTCACCGACCCAACAGTCACGAAACTACGGCTGGAATCAGGTTCTCCTTTTTCACTTCCTTAAGGCACCTCTAGAAAGCTTTGGAACGGCAGTTTCACTTACTCTTTTGACCTTCTCTTCTTCCAACTGGCAACTTGAGCAAAGAGTCTATTGGATAGAAGGAAGAGAGCTCGTTGGGGGAGCTCTTTGCTAATCTAGGGCTTCACTTCCGATTTAGCTATTTCACTTCCCTGCTATTGTTCAAAACTAGCGCGGGTGGGTGTCTCGGTAAAGCGTGCCTGGAGGTCGTAGCAAGGGAACTCCTGAATAAAAGGCGCTACTTTTACTAGATAAGAGAGGATAGGACTAACGGCTCATAGAAAGCAAGGGCCGTTAGGCGAACCTATGCTCTATAAAACATACGTCGTCAGGTCTCGAGACAAGTTGAGAGAGGCTCTACAAGACCTAAGTACTCTAAAGCAAGCCAATTTCATTACCTCTTCAGCTATCGCTAACAATTCTTTATGCAGAAAGGGGGATTGTCATAGATAAGCGTGGACTTTTTGTCCAGATGACACTCAAATGCCTTCAGTAGTTACCTGAATGGTACATGACCCTCTCTTATCATCATATCAAGATTAATGCACTGAAAAGATTGGAACTTGGTGCGCCACCTAGCATTTGCAACTGCCTGATCAAGTCTTTCGTTCATCTTGGGTAAAGGTATGAATGAGAGCTCTCGAGGCTCGACAAACGTATGATCATCCTCTCTCCTGTTGGAGGTCCTGTAACCAACGAAGCCAAGAAGCGCGAGAGAAAGCTGGATTCTTCATTGAAAAGTGCCAATTCCTATGTCCGTCTCATTTCTCTGTAGATGTTTTCTAGCTATAGCTTTAAGAATGTGCTTTTATGCTTGCTTTCAATGTTGTCTCATCTTCAAGTGTCTTTTTCTTATCTTGAAAAGAAGGGCAAAGTCGGTACGATCACGCTGAGATACGGAAAGTAAGTTCGTTGACGATCTCTGTTTGAAATTAAAGAGGTTTTCGGAACTAGATGAACATGAAAAAAGTCGTTCTAGTAGCGATGCCACCGGCAGGCAAAGCACCACCCTTCTTTTTCTGTCTTTTTTAGAATATGAGTGTGTTTGGCAAATCCTTTCCAGCCCAGGGAGCATGTCGTATCGACGCGAAATGCGCATTCGGGTAGAGTAATCGGGTTGAGGTCGATCGTCCCGGCCAGAAGATTTAGATTCAGAGCTAAAGCCCATTCTGGTTTAGATTGGATCTTCTGCTCCTTTTTCACTATAGAACTAAACTTAGAACTTAGAATTCAGTTCAAAAGTGAGTGATTTTTGATTTGGAGAGAGGGCAGGCTGGATTCGAAAGAAGGAGTTATGCTTCTCTAGAATCGGGCCACTATGCACGTCTTTATTTAATGATTTATGGTGATGAGGGGTGCACGTCCGGAGCTGGTGTAGAGAGGTGGTGGGAGCGGCATAAGATCACACGAGTCGGGCTCCCGATTTTCTTATTGCTTTTCCTTCTACGCTCTGCTATCTTAACTCCTGGGGAGTGGGCTTATAGTCCAGCCTTTCAAGCCCTACTAAGTAAAGGGGGATCGTGCCTTGGCAAAGTGACCGGCACAAGCCTTCCTTGTAAGCGAATCCCCAGACCCTCAAATAGGGGGTTCCATTTCATCTTCGCTAGCATCGGAATTGCCTAGCTTTCATCTTGCCTTTCTCTCTATCAAGGGAGAGGCCAGCCGTTTGGCCTATTCATTCATGCGATATGAAAATGAACTTGCATGCCCATTGCTGATGATTTATTGCTCTTCTGTAGAGCAGATGTGAAGTCTGTGCAGCTTAGGATGGATAAATTCACCAATTTCTCTCTTGCATCTGGTTTGAGAGCTAATCCTGCAAAATGTGATGCTGATTTTGGTGGGGTGGATATGCAGACAAAGATGGATATCTTGCATTGAACTGCAGAGAGGTCTTGCAGAGCCTATTCCTTATACTCTTTCTCCTTCCTTTCCGAATCTCTAGAATAGATTCCTCTAGCCGACCCACACCCCACTCTTGAATCCGGTGATCAGAAATCGTCACCAGGACGTGGTGAGAGGAAGGAAATAATTGAAGGGTCGCGGCTTTCTATGAAATCTAAGAGTTCACAGATGCTCTACCAAACAAGGATTTACCTTCTTCCTTGAATCCCCCCTTCTTTACTATTGAAAGCAGCTTTTTTTTCATTAATAAAAAGAATGTCCGTCCGTTCAGACTAGATTCTCGGAACCTATGCCATTGGAGAGGAAGTTCAAGAACTCGAATAAAAGAATAGGATGCGAAAGAACTCTACTATCTCTAGGAGAGGATCGATGGTTTTGAAGAGCAAAGCGAAAGGGATGAGATAGCTCTGCCTTAATAGAATAGTATAGGGATGTCGAGGAAGATAGCACTCAAGATACCGAGCGGGAAAACATCATGAAATTTCCTGCCTCATCAACCTGTAAACTCTCTAATAGTTGGGGTCTCCGCCGCTAGGTTCAGGGGCGATAGCCTATTCTATGACTGGTAAAGAGTTCCCAAATAAGATCAGGTTGGGAAAGATTCATTCCTTATTCGTGAGCTACCATTCCACTCTGACTTTCCATTGATATATGAGGTCGAACAGCAGCCATTCGATTTGATTCGCTTTTATGACGCCTGGGGCCCTGTGTAGCCTGTGCGAAGGAAGCCTAGACTGGAGATGATGAATTACTACATTCAATCCTTGGGCACTTGGGTGGGCCCCGGTGTTATGGATAGATGCGTACACAGAAAGTAGACTGGACTGCGACTCCCGTATCAATAGTGCAATGTACTGTTCTCTAGAGACAAGATATGACTTTTGGGGGAGGGCGATCTTACTCATACCCGGCTTTGTTTTATGTCCTGCCCCCGCGCCTGTAACATCCAAGGAGCGGGGATTACCGGCCGTTCTCTAGTCCGATCGAGCCAACCAGGAGGAGGAATGAATACCAGTCTTAGCGAACCTTTCATCGGGTCTATCGTAAGGAATTGATGTAGCAGTGAAATAATTCAACTTGGCTTATTCCTTCTTTCAGTAAGGCGCACTTCAACCGGACGTACAACTCGTATGGGCAGCGTGCGGTAACTATCAGGGCTGGCTTTTCTGGGAATCCGTCTTCATCCTCATTCCCTTCCGCGGCGGTTACTAGGCCTTAGTTCCTTCGTTGAATGCCGTGCCGATAGTTCCTTTCTTTCCACTCCTGGCTAATAGTCGGCAGGCGTTGGTAGTTGGTAAGCGTAGAGGGGGGGAATACCCTGCTGTTCCCTTTCATACTCTTACTTCAACGGGCTACAACCTTGTCCTTTTCCTTTATCTATTCTATTTCCCGGCTAGCGATGTCACCGGACGCATTCACCTACTAGAGCTCCTTCTCAATCCCATTCGCCTTTATGAAATTCCAAGACCGCTTCGATCTAAATTTCGGACGTATGGAATTAGTTCATCTCTAGTACTGAAGATAGAAGGGGAAGGGGAATCCATCTTTGTTTTTGGCTCGCAATAAAGCGTCAGTCCTGATCGAGAAAGTACTAGTCCTATCTATCCACCTCTCCAGACACAATATCTTGAGTACCTATGATGGTGACCACATCTGCTGGCATGTGATGTTTGGACATAGAATCGAGTCCTTGTGAATGGGCAAAGCCAGGTGCTCTTATTTTACGACGGTAGGGACGATTGCTTCCATTACTGACCAGAAAGACACCAAATTCTCCTTTAGGTGCTTCAACTGCGGTATAGGTAGAAGAAGCTGGTACGGAAAAACCTTCTGTATAAGGTTCGAAATGGTGAATTGAGGTAGAGTAGACCGATGATCCTGTAGTCATTTGGCCGGCTATTGAAAGAAAAAGCTTGCATCTGCTCCCTCTATTATATAACCGGTTCCATCTCTCTCCAAACCTAACGTGGTAGTTTCCCATCATAGGGCTTTCTATCTATAGATTGAGCCATTACCAAGGAGCTAATTCGTTCAGAACTCAGTGGACTCCTTCTATAGATAAGGCGGAGCTGGTTCAGCATTATAGCACATAGGGCTTCGTCGCTACTACAGCGCTTCGAGTTAGCGAAGCGCCTCGCTATGAGAATCTAGCTTCGCTAACACTCGGCTAAGTCTTGAACCTTCGCGCATTCGCTTTTTCAGTAGCGCGCTTCTCTTTTCCCAGAAGGACAATAAAGATCTTATTGGTTTTATTGCTCCCGCTTCCTCATCTGCGCTCATCAAGCCAACTTTTCTGGAAGGGCACTCTTGTCTTTCAACCCACTAAACTATTCATAGTTGTGGGGCACTGTATACTTATAGCCTCTACGAGAAGCAAGTGAATGGGGCCGGTGCGTGGCGAACGGAAGGGTTCATCAATCCATTTTAGCCTCAACTCCCTAAATAGGAATAGGGGTAATTGCTTTGCACCTGACTAGCCCTCTCGATATCTTATTGGAGCTTTGTAACTAGTGGCCGCTTTCTCGTCGCTAGAGCGTTTTCTCATTGCGCGGAGCCGGAAGGTCTTAGTGGTTTATCATTGGGTCAATAATGCTAATCCCTCTTTTTGTGCTACTGGGAAGAAGATAAGAAAAGGCGAAGCGTTCTCTGATCTACTCCCACTCTTCACCTCTTGGCTCACCTGGGATACGTACACCCTGTTGTTTCTAAAGACTGCCCTCTCTCGGGTGGATGTTGGTCCAGCCTACTACGAGGATTCCGTATCCAGCAACCCAACCTATACAAGGTTTGGCTTGCCCCTTTACTAGGTTGGAGCTATGAAGCTTACCTTCATTTCATTTTTCTTAAAAAGGGAAAGGGCTTTTTCAGCTGGTGCGCAGGAGCGCACTTACGTTTTCCCTTTACTAATAGGGGGTCCCGTGGTTCCTATGCCGCCGCCTTTTCAGGTCCTTTTCTTTTAATGCTTCGACCCGAAGCGATAGCTTCTAGCTAGTTCAGTGGATAAGATGGCTGCGCTCCAGCTCACTCAAGAATGGGACGGCAGTGGTCCGCCGGCAAGCTCGTTCTGATCTTGGACGCAGTACATTGGAATCCTGAAGCACCACCACGAACGCTACCGCGCGTCCGCCTGCGGTGCGGTAAGGCACCACCCTCTTGTGCCAGCAGCCAACTCCGGCGTGTCAGCTTAGTGATCCTCATCAAGCCACTTACTTGATGTCTAGCTTCCCAACTGGTAGACGTTTCCTTTTCCCCCAGATCAATGAAGAAGGGAGACGTAAGTGGATTCTTCCGAAGAACCGGAAGCGAAGCGCTATGCCGGGGCGGGGGGACGGGAAAAGAAACGGCTCCGAAAAAAGAAATTGGGGTTCCGAATGCTTCTCCACGCTCAACGAGATGCGCCAACCTCGGGATGCTTTACTCCTAACCCCACAAGGTTCCGAGACGGAGCTTAACCTGAGTCTCGGTTAAGAACGGCGATGATCTACGTTTCACACGGCGCACGATTCCATGGATAGTTTCATTCGACATCGTGATGGAGGACATAGCTTACGATCATCGGCTTTGATCATGCCACTAGGCATTTGATTAAGACATTGCACAATGATCCGAACACTTTGTCGCATCTCTTCGATACGAATACAGTAACGATCATAGCGATCTCCTCTGGTACCTACTGGTACGTCAGGATCCAATTGGTCATGAACATCGTAAGGTGCTGCTCTTCGCAAATCCCAGCATACCCCTGAACCTCTTAACATTACACCACTGAATCCCCAATCCTTTGCTTGCTGTGCAGTGACAGTACCAATATCCACTAATCGTTGTTTCCAGATACGGTTGCCGGTTGACATCTCTTCTAATTCGTCGATACGAGAAGAAAATTGTTGTGTGAAGGAATCAATATCTCGACATAAGCCAAGAGGCAGATCTTGTGCCACTCCACCTGGTCGTATGAAACTGGCATGCATCCTGGCTCCCGAGACTCTTTCATAGAATTCCAACAATTTCTCCCGCTCCTCAAAAGCCCACAGGAACGGAGTTGATGCTCCCACATCCATAGCATGAGTAGTTAAAGCAAGTGAATGATTTGAAATTCGAGTTATTTCACGAAATAACACTCGTATATATTGAGCTCGTAATGGTACCTCGCAATTCAAAAGTCTCTCTACGGCTGAAGAATGAGCGTGTTCTTGGGCCATCATAGAAACATAGATAGGGTCAACGACGGAACGAACAACGAAACTTTACGACAGCTTTTTCGTACACGTTCACTTGCATCACATACACAAGTGCTCTCTGAACCGGGCAATAAAGTCACCCATAACACGGCTCTCCCATTTGAGTTCTCTTAGCCCCAGGCCATGCTATTCAATAATATTGGAAGGCAGCGTAAGGTAACAACTAGTATTGAAAGCTGGTCGCCTTTGGAATATGAGTAGGGCTCCTAGGTGGCGCGTTCGTGGAGGCAAACCGAAGGAAGAGCAAAAGGAAGGTTGGGTGCTTGTAGGGCGAGGCCACCCGGCCTCGAATGGGAGGGGGCTTAGCTCTGGATCCTCCCTACTTGCAGAAATGAATGGATCAGAAGGGGGTTCTCTCTATTTCCGGGCCGGGCGGGAGGTGAAGGCCATAAGAGTGGATTGCCCTCCCGGTAAGGAAGAGGGGAAATAAGTGCTGTCATCTATCTCGACCAGTTTCCCGAGGCGTTGGAAATCCAGACCGGCTCAGAGAATCACTTTCGCCTTTGGCGCCCTTCGTTTCGCGAAGTAATCCTTGACAATTTCCCATTCCTTCCCTGCCCTCTCTTCGCTATTCGATGCCTCCGCCTTCCCTTTCATACCCAGGCGCCCTCCTTTCCAATCACTAAGATCCAGCCCTATCTAAGTAAAGCTTCGTCTGTGATTTTTCCGACCCCAGGGGAGTTTATTCGACCCATTCCCTAGTCTCCCGCACTGCTCAAGTCAGTCTGCGACTCCATATGAGGACCTCCTTCTCTTCTGCCCACTCTCCGTTCAAACGGTTCTCAAAGCAGAGGAGGAAGGGTGGGCAGCAGGTACCACGAGCCCTCTGTCCCACACATCTATCCAGAAGCAAGTGTAGTTCACCGGTTCCACCGAATGCTCCTATCTCTCGGCAAAGATCGTGTGAGTGTGCAGTTATGCTTCGGATGCTTCGCCATAGAATAGATCGACCCAGTTCCCGTTCTTTTCCGGTGCACTCGCTTTATATCTCCGACACACAAGGAAGGACGCGGTGGGAAGGAAGCAGCCCTAGCCTCTGTCCGGCCGATCATTCCACTGGCATCTCGCATTCACGACCCCGTTTGACTGCCGCTCGGGGATGTAGTTGTAGATAGGTTAGTCTTAGTGGGTCGTTGGCTCCACCTGTTATCTCCTTCTACGACATGCTGTTGTCGTCGCCATATTCCATATGTCACTTAGTCATCTCTGCCTCGCTGCGGGTCAGCACCTCCGAAAGAAACGGAGGACTTCATTCAGTGACCCCGCGATCGCCCTCTGAACGATCAAAATAAGGTAAAGCTTGAAGATAAGTTTTGTACTCTATTAATTTCTCAGTCCCCCTAGTCGGGTGGGCGCTGGCCGGTCTTTCGACCAGATCCCCCTAAAAACCGTACGTGCGGGTCTCCCCGCATGCGGCTCACGCCATTCGAGGTGGCCCAGCCCGGCATTCATTCGCAAATCCTGTAGTGAAATTGAGACTGCTCAACCTCAGAAGCGAATTCGCGTGTAGGCAGTGCTGTCTGTTGTACCTATCTATTCATTGAATTTGATTTATTGCATTTTTGATTTCTATTTTTATATAGAATAGATATAGGCTCGCTCCCTCTTTTTCAAAGAATTCATACACTTCCCCATAGGGCCTTCTCGAATAGGGAAAAGCCTTCTATTTCTGTCAAATGACCCGGCCTCCCCTGGCTCTTCCACCGTCCGGTCTCCCTTGACTCCCTATGCTCCCCCGGCGCAGGCCTACCACGCTTCGCGCCTGTGGCGTTTTCGCCAGACGGTCTTTGCCAGTAGTGCCATCCTCCCCGCTGGCTGTATGGGCGGGTTGTCCCTCGCTGCTGCGTTCTGTTAGGCTATGGATTAGAGGAACAAATGTAGTTGAATGGAACAGCAGGCGGGTTACACGTTCCACTGTGCCGAGATGTGAGGTGCAGGTGGTGATGATCACCCCGGGGTATGCGCTAGCGCCCTTGACAGGCACTCCAGAACCCGCCAACGCTCGTGAAACCCGGGTTGGTCGGTCCTCCATTCATCCGACCTGAGGTGTGGATAACGAGGCCACCTTCACAACCTTATCCCTTCTGTCCCTATGTAAGGCAGGGCGGTTCGCTTAAGTTGCTCAACCGCCCCTTAGCCCGGTGCTCATGACGCGCTACAGAACCTCCACCGTGCCGGGGGACCAAGCAGGGCATAGCTAGCGGCATAGGAGCCGACTCGGCATCAGCGGCTTCGTGCCGCACTGGAGTGATCCAATATGTGGTTCCGCACGTTCCACCACTTCTCCGTTCATTTCCAATACTAATCGTGAAACACCATGAGCAGCAGGATGTTGAGGTCCGAAATTCAAAGTGAAATTTCTTATTTGCCTGTTCCTAGTCGTCATGGGAAAGAAAGTTGACTTTGAGAAAGAAATAGATTATTCCCTGAGAGCTTGTCCAATACTACCAGAAATGCATCTCCTTCGCCCGCGCGAGAGACTTTCTATGCCAGCCGGGAATAACGGCTCTGTTATGAAAGAAAGCGGCAGACAGACTGACCTCTGCTAACTACTACGTTTTATATAGACTGGAAGCTAGAGAGAGACTAAGGTATAGTGCCGCTACCAGAGAAGGCTCTTTCATGCTAGGCGTCCAGACCTACTACGCCCGAGCCGCATCCCCGGCACACTTGCTATATCCACTAACGCTTCATACCACTTCATCCTACCTGATAGAAAGCCTTTCTATAACAATTCAAGACAACAAGAAAGCAAGAAAGAAAGGGATAGCGATCGCTTTGGGAGGGGGAGGAAGATAGAAAGGTAACCTATGACACCGGGGAGTTATGCTTTTATCCCGCCTCAGCTTCGCGGATGGGACGAGGGCGAGAGCTGAGCACGCACGCTCTATGCTTGCTTTTCCCCAGCTTTCCCTCTAGTCAAAGATTCGCTCGTACCCCCTCCAGGGATTCCTGGGGCATGAGTGAAGCATATAGTGGATTGCTCTTTCTTTCGATGTTGCGTTGGTCTTTTTTTTTGGAGTCTCTCTCTGTAGGCGTGCAAAAGAAGAGAGCCACTGCTCTTCAGGGCGGTGAGGTGGATAATTCCTTACTCCAGCTTCAGAGGAGCATCTTTGCATGAATCAAGACTCACTCCTCGGAGATTAGAGCAGAAAAACTCCGTAACGGCGGAGAAGGGTTTCGCCTCGAATCCAAACGATTTATTGTCTTCTCTTAAGATATTTCTAGTTAGGACTTGATCAAGAGATCAAATGACTCCGAAACATAAAGTAACAAGACCATAACCCCTTTGGACTATAAATAAGAATAATAAGTAAACAGCAAGCAAAGAGATCACTTTCACAAGCTGCAAAACTAAGTTGTGGCGTCGCCTATGCATAATGTAAAGAGTCTGGTGAAGAAAAAGAGCTCAATTGGCTAAATCAAGGCAAGAGTGCTTTCTCGAGGGGTTAGATCCAGGTATGATCTTGCGGGTGTTTACGCTTCACGCCCTACTTTAGATTGACTTTCCATGGTCTAGCTAACCCCTTATTCTAATTATACGCATCTATTGGGCAAAGAAGCATCGCATTCCTTCCTCCACTCTTTTCTCCTTCTAATCTAAGCTCTGGATGGTTCCGATCATGAGCAAGTCCTCATATACGGTTCGACAAAGACAGGTAGAACCTTGGAGGATAAACAAGATCAAACGACTCCCCCTGGACCATCTGTAGATCAAGCAGCTTCTACAATGATTTTCCCTTTCGACAGAAACCTTACCTTAACCGTAGTAGGCGAGCAGGTAAACTGGCTCTTTCCATAGGCATTCTTTAAAGTCAAGCATAAAAACTCAGTCTTTCACTGGCCCGGGAAAGCTGTCTCGACCCTCCGGAAGGGAGCGAGTTCAGTCTTGTAAGAACTCCTAAGCGAAGAGATGGACCTCTCTATCATTTCGAGATCCTTCTTTCTCTCCTATCCTTTCAGTAGAGCTACTTCGATCCTCTCCTATACGATATTTCATTTCATACCTATTTCAAAGGTGAAGGAACTCATTTAGACTCTATTCAAGCAAAAACAAGGATTTTCCGCTCCGGTCAAAGGATATTTGATTGATTTCATGGTTTTAATTCTCTTTCATATTCGAAACTTCAATCGCATAGAACACATCAAAAACAAAAGCAAGAGGGATAGCTCTTTGAAAAGACCAAGTAAGCCATAGTAGGAGAAGCTGCTCTCCCTTTTCTTTCCGAACTCTAACTAACAAGGCGAAAGCATGCTTCTTTCCTTCCCGAGTTGAGAACAGAGGCTCTATGAAACTAGCTATTGGACTTTGATCCTTATCTACTTTGACCGAAAGAGCTATTCTATTCTGATTCTTTTCCCTGACCTGCCTTTTCGAAGTCATTCCCATACTGCTTGTGGTCGCAGGAAAGCTTAAGCTCCTATCCCTCGTAGCTATGGTTTTGAGATCGAGCAAAGTCAGAGAAGGGAGCCTCGTCTACTATATTTAAGAATATATATGCTCCTGGAAGGGTAGTCACTCTGGCTACCTTGTCCGATTGTTTAGCTCTTTATTATCCTACTTTAGATCCATTAGATCGTCCTTTCGAATCCCTCTCCCGGTAGAGTCCTCTTGGGAAAACGAAATGAAATGATTCAGTTGAGAGATCACTCGCCATAATAAGGGCTCCCAAAGCACGAGCGGAAGTGAAAGTACTAAACTTCAAGGAGATTAAGGGAATTCTCTGAATGAACTCTCTCTTTCTATAGGACTGGAGAAGGCTTTCACCATCGATTGAGGTAATGCTAATTGATCCTCCGTACTCCGTAGTGACTCTCTCTTCACTTGCTCTTGCTATTGTCCGGAGTCTTTCTATTCTTTCGTTTCGTATAGCTCAGGAAAATGATTTCGATCGTAAGTAAGCTGAAGGGAGTCCGCAGGGGAATAAGGAGCGACTTCTTCTTTGTTTTCCTTGTTTAAGAGCTTGTCTACTTCCTTGAATGGTCGGGAAAGTCTTTCTTTGATGTGCCAACGAAGGCCCCCAATCTCCACGACGAAATCCTTTCTTTGTTGGAAGGCTTGCTGATTCATGATTTAGACCTATCTCCGCCGCTTCTTAGCGGTTGACTGCGAGATTAGCACTTTCTTCGTTACTAAGAGATAGTTCTTTTCCGCGCGAGCTATTTCAAGAGTTCATTCTTGTAAGCCCCCTTTTTTTTTTCACTAAGACTTTGGGCACTGACACAATAAAATAATGATCTGAGGGCGGGCCTATGATCATCCAAAAGCAGTACCTGACATACTCCTAAGAATCAAAAGAAAAGGATTC
>JAYMSH010000002.1:17500-40000 GCA_036897905.1 Aragoa cleefii | reverse complement strand
AGATCTAATCGGAGGACATGTATGGTTAGGTTCCATTTGTATACTTGGTGGAATCTGGCATATCTTAACTAAACCCTTCGCGTGGGCTCGACGCGCCGGTCTGGGGAGGCCTCAACTAGTTTAGGGGCTTTAGCCGCCTTTGGTTTCATTGCTTGTTGTTTTGTCTGGTTCAATAATACCGCTTATCCTAGCGAGTTTTACGGACCTACTGGTTTAGGTAAATATCTAATGCGTTCCCCGACCGGAGAAGTCATTTTTGGAGGAGAAACTATGCGTTTTTGGGATCTGCGTGCTCCTTGGTTAGAACCGGTCCAAATGGATTGGACTTGAGTAGGTCATTTGTGGCACGCGGGAAGGGTTCGTGCAGCTGCAGCAGGAAAAGGAATGGATCGTGATTTTGAACCTCTTCTTTCCATGACCCCTCAACATTGAGATGAGATAGGAGATCCAATGTTTGAATTGAAGTAGGTCTCGCCAGAGCCATCCAGGATCAGGTTATATTCTATTTGAATTTAAAAGTCTTCCTTTTTTTGATTTCTTAGCAACTTGGACAACGCTATGGATTTCGCGGAGAAAGAGGTCGTAGTTGTCAATAGCTATTAATACGCGGACATAGGGAAAACTTACCCGAGTCCCATCCCTTTGCCTTTGGATTAAATAGGAGTTTAAGGTAGGCTCTGAAAAAGCCATTCCTCTTGCGTTAAAGAATAGGATCCCCCCTCATAATATGCCGTTGGCTTAAGATGTTTTCAGGACGGAAGCCATCTTGCACTAATGCGGCTTCCACCCTTTTTCTATGAGGGTTTGTTAGTCACCATAGACACGAATTGGCGCATGTCTGCCCAACAGTGTCTACCGATGAAAGACAAGTTCAATCGGCTCGCAAGCTCCCTTTCTCTGAGGACGTCCGGGAGCAAAGACGGATCCTGGAGAATGAATACTTATTTCCAACAGGTTCAAATAGAATGCAACATTACCTTTGCTGCTACTCTTGTTGTGCACCCACATAGATCTACCACGATTCCTATTCCAGATCTTAATCTGACATGAGCCATGAGGCTATGAGAGAAACGAAACCAGCTTCAATTACCATCGAACCTTTATTTCGTTTAGTTGGGCAATCCCAAAGGGAGAGTGTATGGTTCCTCAATCTTGGCTTGGGTTTAATAAAATAAGGAAGATTCTTTTTTTGGAATAAAGACTAAAGAAGAATGCAGTGCATACACCGAGCTAAGGACTCGAATTCCATTCCCGATCCTCAATAAGAATTGGTAGTTTCGATCAGGACGATAAGTAGCGGATGCGGACGAGCGGACGATTGCCCCTCCTTTCAAGTAGTGGTAGTAGAGATCTCAGGTAGGAGAGCTAGGGGAAAGAGGCAATTGCTTTTGCCCTTCTCTTTTCGTGGATCTAGGACCCCGGTGAAGTTGTTGAGATTCGGGATTGAAAGTCCTTGTGTAGACTCCACCAGTTAGAGTTGCAACTACTCAAGCAGAAGTCATTGAAAACGTCTCTTTCTTTGGCCCCGATTGAGGAGCGGATCATCATGAGTCAGTCCTTGACTCCAATACCACCATGCTTCTTCTCTTTTTGTCAGGCAAGTTCTAGGCTCCCTTCCGTTGGATTGGGCTTGTCAGCGTACGGCCTCTGTCGGCTTAACGCCTCTGTTGGCTAGCTAGTCGTCTTGCTTCGCTTCCGTCGGTGAACAATGATTATTGCCTTAGTTTTGGGACTCGAGTTAGCGAGTAGGTTAGGCATTCGAGTAGTGACCGTCTTTAGGTAAAACCTTATTTAGCCGGGCTATGCACCTCTATGGGTGGAGTCAAGTTCAATGCGCATCATCCCACCCAAGAAGCTCTTAGCAAGTGAATCAGAACACAGAGGAGATATTTCCTAAGAGAAGAAAGGATTTTTGGCAAGATTATAGGTATGCGTATGCCAATAGCGTAGAAAGCACTACTTCCGACTTGAATGATGTAGTTGCTTCGACCTCTATTTGTCGAGATTGGCTTGGTGTTCAGCCACGGAGCGGTACAAGATCGAAAATGTCCCATGTCTTGCGATCCCTCTTTGGGTTTGTGGATTAGGACCAATCCCTTCTTTTTTCAAGCTATACTCAGAAGAGAAAGAGTTATTGTGGCCAGACTCACTATTTAAATGTAAAGGATTTCACTTATCGAACGACTATATTCGTTACTGAATATATATAAAGAAAGGGTTGGACGATATCAACACCTTATGCATCTTTTAAAGGAAAAAAAGTGGTTTGTGTTCGGATGGAGCTTGAAAGATTTTCATAATTAGAGGTATCCATTATATCCACTACGTGGAGATGCGTTGAGAAGTATTTTAGACCGATGACTTCAAAGATTTCTAGAGTCAGGGTAGGAAATGTCGATTTAGGAAAGGAAGTCTCTTGAGTGCGACTATGCGCATGGATTAGAACCATCCAAATAGTTTCCGTATCACTGCATTTCGTAACATCCATTCGGCTTAAAAGCCATGTAGTCTGAAATCCTTCCCTGATAATAAAGCAGTATTCCCAGATCGATCCCTATGAAGTCGTTTCCATCAGGCAAGGCAGGCCGGTAAGGTTTTAATACTTCGAAACCGTTTCAGTATAACTACTCACTAGTCCTAACTTTTAGCACATGTAAACCAGACCCACCTAGTTTGAAAAGCTAAGTAAGAGAAAGTCTCTAGTCCAGCGGTTATGTTTGAATCCGAACTAGCTGGAGATTCGCACATGACTCTATGCAATTTCATGATGAAAAAGTCAGACTAAGCCCTAAATGAGTAAGGCAACCAGGTCAATGGTTCCTATTAAAAAGAGAAGACCTCTGTCTCCCGCACCTGTACTCCCATCAAAAGGTTCATCCCTTGTTTCCCTTGTAGCCCTTGTTGCGCTCAAACCGGGTACCACTCCCCAGATAAGAGTAACCAGGTCAGGAAGAATACGGCCCTTGAAAGGCAACTGGGATTGATGCCACAGAATCCAAAGCTATTGACTCAGCTGCATGTGAAGAAAGCAATGAGATTGTTGATGCGGAAAATGCCTTCTGCAGATGACGGTCGAAAAAGAATAAGAGAATCTAGCTCAACTATAGAGGTTGTCGCCACCACACCTCCCACTCCTTTCGACTTAAGGCCAGTGGTGCACTTATTAGATCGTTACTACGGAATGCTTTCTTTAGAAGGTTATCTGCGTCATCCTTGTCCCGAAAGGCTAGGCACCTGGTTTCTTTACATATCCTGGATTCGCATCTAGAAAGAAAAAAAAAAGATGTTAATTGACTACGCTCCTTCTCGACGCCGACTCCCGATGCTCTACTACATAAGTTGTTCTTATTTCCTTTCGGATCGAGTGAGGGACTCTTGGGTGAGAGGCACGAGCGAGAAATAGGGGCTAGTCCTATTCATTGTTAGCTACTAGGCAGCTATTGAGCTATCAGTGTAGCTATTAAAGGAGCGAAAGATAAGGTAGGATCCGTTACCATAGGGGTACTCCTAGTTCATCAATGAATTTTGCTTTTCCAGTGATATTAGATATTCTATAATGAAATCCTCGTTTCAGAAGTCTCGCTGCTTTCACTCCTCCTTTCCTATTAATCAAACGTCCAACCAAAGGCGGCTAAAGCCCCTTTTCCAATTTGATTCCTAGCTTTTGTTCAATTATAAATAAATAAGCACTTTGATGGAGATTTGTAGCATCATTCAAGTAAATACAGATTGAGATCGTAGAAACATGAGCTTGTGATATAGCTACACCTAATTCCAGACCGGTTAATGCAAGAACTATAAATAAAGGACCAGGATCCCCTATGAAATAGAAAAGATCATTCATACATAGCATAGTCCAAGCGGACCCACTTAAAATCTTTACTGAACTATGACCGGCCATCATATTAGCAAATAAACGTATTCCTAAGCTTAATGCGCGAAAACAATGAGGGATTAGCTCAAGGAGTACTAAAAAAGGTGCTAACGGCAGTGGGACTCCTGCGGGTAAGGAGAAGCTTAAAAAATGAAGCCCATTTTTTTGAAATCCCACTATAGTAATGCCAATAAAAAGAGAAAATGAGAGACCCAAAGTAATGAGAAAATGACTTGTCACTGTGAAGCTATAAGGTATCATACCCTGGAGATTACGAAATAACGAAAAAGTAAAAGTAACCGAGATGCAAGGGAAAAACTTTTGTTTCACATTTCCGGAAAGACCACCTATTTGTTCGTTTACCAGGTTCGGCACGAAATCATAAATAAGCTCTACCAAGGATTGCCAAGCATTTGGTACTGAGTTTCCTCCTCCCTTTTTAGTAACAAAATGAACAAAAAGTAGGACCAAACTGAGAGTGAGTAGCATAAACAAAGATGGATTTGTGAATGAGAAATACAAATCTCCTATCTTCATAGGAATCAATGGGATTATGGAAAATGGCTCTAGTGGGCTGTGCACAGAATCGACCCACATTTGAATGGCTTCTTGATAGTCCTGCCCACTTGAAGAGCTCGCTTCATCAAAGATGCGTGGAAATTTCTTTTCCATATGGATTCATTGAGAAAAAACGAGTTCCGCTTCTTCATTTTGAAAAGAAAGACTTGCGATTGTAGGAATCGCCTTGGTCCAACCAAGAAAGGCATGGGATGGGATAAAGAAAAGATTGGCTACCTAGTTACACTACCTCACTGCACACTTTCTATATATCTGTCTCCATCCAATCAAAGACGTCCATACTCTAGAGAATCAGGCTCGGCAAAAACGAGACTAGGGACCATGCTCCCCGCTTTCTTCCTGTGGTTACCATTAGAACACAAGCCAAGGAACTCAAAACCACAACACAAGCACCCTTTCACTTAGTAGGGCTTGACAGGCTGGACAGTTTTCCTTTCCTGTCCAGTATTTTCAATCCAAGCCGAAATAGGAAAAGCCGCAAGCACCACTGGGCCCGGTCGTCGGTTGAACGTCAGAAGGGTCCGATATTCAGTCCTTACTTAAATAGGAAGGTGGCAGTCATCCCAAAAAAAGCTGGCACAATCTAGCGGCGTGGTCCAGAACAAGCCTTTGCTGATCCGGTTACAAGAAGTGCTTCTTCGCTCGCTTTCAGCGCCTCGACTCGAGTTTCCGCTGTAGGATTGAGTGAGGTGACGAGAGCTTATTTCAAAAATCCTTGCTACGCTCCATAGATGTTCGTACGATTCTTGTGGATCTTGGGTGTCTTTGAATTCAGCCTCTCGTTAGGTCTTCACTGAAGGATTGTCCACCTTCTCAAGTGCCTCTACCATATCCGTCAGAACGGATGACTCCCATTACTAAATGGAAGCACTTTTCAAACTAGTTGTTCCCTGGCCCAGTTCTAATTTACTAAATCACATCTTTCTGTTTTCGGAATCTCACATGTAGAGTTTTGGGGGGGAGAATCACTCGGCGCGGGGCCTCCGGGAGGGAAGATTTTCGATTCATCCGGGGGTTCATTTCATTCAAACTCCAAAGTGTAAGGCTGATTAGTTAGGTCTTAAAAACGTCATACAATGAATGATCGGCCATTCCATTTTTGCTTTCAGCAAGTAGGCGACGCGAATCTATGCTTTCTATGTTTCAATCGCAATTGCTTGGATGCGTTTGAACTCGAGATGACTTGCAGAAAAAATGCTTTATAGGTTTGTCTTCTGTCTCCGAAAGAAATGGTCCATTTCTTGATGGGCGAACGACGGGGATTGAACCCGCGCGTGGTGGATTCACAATCCACTGCCTTGATCCACTTGGCTACATCCGCCCCTACCCCCCCGCACAGGTTTCAGTCTCCATCTACGATCAGATCCTTTCTAAACTCCCCTATGACTGCTATCAAAGAGAAGCTTTTTCCTAGACTCTAGTTGCAGGTCTATTGTTGTGTTTCGTAATTCTTAGGGTAAAGAAAGCTTCAAGAAGTAGAAGCTTCCTGGTAAAGCTTCAAACAAAGAGGTTGGGCTGTTCACTTCATTGATTTGACTTCACTTTACTTAAGATTAAAGATAGGGGCCGGGCAGGCAGTGAAGGCTCATTTAGTAGACAGCGAGCGAGCAGCAAGCACCTACTCCTATCAAAATGAAAAGCAGCAAGCGGAACTTGAAGAAGCCCTTTTTTAAAAACCTTTCTATAATAGTTTTCTTTAATAGAAAGATAAGCTCGAAGAGCTTTCTTCGCATGCTTGAGCGCATCCCCTTTCTTAAGGTTGTCAAAGGGCTTTCCTTTATGACTCAAAAAAGAAAGGGATCAGGGGGCTTTATGATCGCAGAAAGAGAAGGGGCATGGTTGGTCTGTCACTGGGTCGGTGAGGGAACCCGTAGGAAGGGGGGACGACCCGCCGAATTCACATCAGAAATCGCCAACACAAACGAAATCTTGAATTGCGTATAGAAAGAAAACGAACCACTTCTATTCTCGGAGCTGAGGTATATGAAGAATGGCTTTTTGGTCCCTTTCGTCCAGTGGTTAGGACATCGTCTTTTCATGTCGAAGACACGGGTTCGATTCCCGTAAGGGATAGGTACTCATTCCCGGCCGCTTTCAGTGAGTGTTCATTGCTGAGTGATCGCTCGCTATCTGGCTGGAAAAGGTGGTCCGGAAGCTTCCTCTCTCCCAGCAAGCAAGACGAGATCACCATTTCTCTCAGTAATGGACTTCCTTGAATTTTTCCTTAGCCTTAGATGTCCTTTCATCTCGAATCTCCGACAGACATAATCTCCATGCATGCGTTCTTTTTCTCCTCCCCTCAGCCATACATCTCTTTTTCTCTCTTCTTTCTTTTGGCCGTTTTTGTTAGGCATTGAACCCCACCTTAGGTGCTGAGCCCTCTCCTCCCTAATACCTAATACATAATTCCGTCTATGGAGCCTAAAGCTTCAACCATGGCAGTAAGCAGTAAGTTGGCCTAGTCTCTCGCCCAGCCTTCGCCTTCTTCAGTGGCCGAGTTGAAGCGTTCAACGTCGCCACCTTTCGGTTGAGCTTGTGAAATTGAAGCTAATGCTATGCCCCTTGTTCAAGAGAAAGCGAGGACTTTCTTTTAGCTACCGGCCCAAACAAAAAAAGAGATTAGCCTCTTGATCGATCTATTGATTGGATCGAAGTACGAAGGGGTTGATTGAAGTGTGAGATCCGCCCAAGACTAAGGCCGAGCAACTAGCTGCTGCAGGATTGGACGTCTATCTATCTTACCACGCTCCCGTACTCCTAACAAGGCCGGCGGAAGGAATGCTCTGCTAATTTGGATTACGGCTCATTACCGCAGCGCTCAAAAACCCCTTCGGCTTCTTCCATTCATTTCCTATTCTTATTGGTAAATAACGTCTTGAAGTGAAGCGAAGGCATTCTTGAAGGGGCGGGTCGGTCAATTGCATTAGGTAGGAGATGCAGGACCCGTCAACACCGCAAGTGCATTCGCTATTCGATTCCATCCTCAATCCGGATTCAAAAGTTTCTAGCAAGAAAAGCAAAAACAATTCTCAACGCCCTTACGAGGTAGTGATGAGTTAAACGACTCGTGTTGGCATGGAAGTCCGCCCGGTAAACGGATTCCATTCTGCTACTAGGGTTCCAAACCTTCCCCTTAGCTCTATAAAGACCTTTTCCACTCACAGATGCTAAAGCTATTTATAGTTGTTCGGAAGGATTCGTTTACTTCCTGCAAATTGCTTATGTAAGAACTAGTGGAAAGAAAGGAATCAAAAAGAAAAAGAAGAACATTGATAGATCGTTGAATGAGAATGCTTGAATGGGAATCGTCTTAGCAACTGGCTATAGACATGAGTCAAAGCCGCCGAGAGAGATCATTTTCATGAGAGAGGGACGAGCAAGTGGGATAAAAATAGGTAGGCCTTTTCTGAGCGGTCATTTAGAGGCCTTGTTAGCGACCCATCATTCTTCCCTAAGCTGTCAGAGTCCGATCGAAGCGAGCAAGAGATAGAGGAATCCTCGCTCATAGATGTGAATTGAGAAAGCAAGCCCGAATTCTTTTTCATTAGGCTCTATAGTCTGGTCCCTGTACCTGGTAAGGTCTGATTGTTATCTGGTTGTCTTGTTTTGTTTTTATATAGTAGGTGAACTTTGCAAAAGTGCGGTTGGGAAATAGAGAACTTCTGACTCCAAGCCTACCAAAGTGTCAGCTATTGATGTAGCCTCTTGTCGATACTACTAGTTTTGTCGCTACCTACTCTAAAAATCCCTTCTATACTACTAAACATAATCAAAAATCCCATCAAGATAGATTGAATCGACGACCTATACTTAAACGAAAGGCACAGGGTAATCCAGAGTTCAAGAGCACAGAACAGAGGAAATGCACATGGGTCTCCTTGAAGAACGAAGTCTAAGATAAAGAAAGAAAGGTAGAGTGGGCGCACTTTTGCTCTGCTTGGATTGGCATGGCTGTCCCCCTTTGCTAGTGGAGGCTCGGCCTTTGACTCCGCCTGCCTCTACTTTTCATGTCAAGCGTACAAGTTTAGTGGGATTGACTTCTAAAGACAGGAATTCTTTCTCATCTCCCCTGTATAAGTCGACGTCTTAACCTGACTTCCTGAGCTCAGTTGATTGTTGAAGCAGTAGCTCTGGATCGAGAGCTGGATGCTTACCTTAAACTGGAGAAAGGGCTTTTTTCTTTTATAGAGAGAGAGATGAGTCAGGGGGGTTTGCTGGCTAACTCGTGCAATCAACGAGAAATTCCTTAGCCTTAGTAAGCTAGCTTTGGTTGCTAAGCAAGCCTGGTTCTCCGGGCTTTCTCCGGAGATATGAATTCCATTCAGGCGGGTAAGGGCTTGGCTTGACCGTTTCTTTGATCGGGTCGGAGGCGAAAACTGGAAAGTTCATCATTCAGTGGTGGGCTGTTCATAGAAAAGAAGGCGTCGCCCAACGAGTGGCAGATCTGGATAGAGTCTCGCTCATAGAAGAAGAGTACGCGCGCTAGCGCGCTACGGCTTAGGCAGTGGATCGGATCAGATAGCCCTTCGGGCAACCAACCAAACCCGGCACATCCAATTCCATTCCGATCCACAACTTACTTGGAGGTATGGCTGAGTGGCTTAAGGCATTGGTTTGCTAAATCGACATACAAGAAGATTGTATCATGGGTTCGAATCCTCCGGCACGGAAATGAAAGGGGCGGGCGAAATTACGTGAGAGAAAGAACCTCTTAGTGAAGTCCAGTCCCCCGAATCTCACTACTAAGTGACTAGGAGCAGAGAGCCCGTTGCGCCTTGTTTTTCTTTGACCGGCCTATCTTATTTCTAGTTGCAAGCTCCCTCCGGCCGTCCAGTCCCTTTAGGCTCTCGGTTCTTGAGCAGGGGATTAGGCGGCAGTTGAAAGAGCTGCTCGAAGGCTTGACGAACAAGCGAAAAAGCCTATATCTTCTTCTTAGTCAAGGGCTTTTCCCTGACTAGTGTTGGGGCGCTCTTCGATGAAGAAAACAGACTTTAGGAAAGTGGTTCAGATAGCTCAGTTGGGTAGAGCAAAGGACTGAAAATCCTTGTGTCAGTGGTTCGAACCCACTTCTAAGCGGGTCCAAAACGTAGCCGGGAGCAAGCCGTATTTTGAAATGAAAGTGAAAGAGTAAGCAGGTGAGCGCTCCTGCACTATACGGCTTTTTGGCGTCCCCCTTCTTGCTGGAGGCATATTTTCTAAAAAAAGCGGTAGATTATTCGGATTGGTTCTCGCATCCCAAAAGGATGAGCGAGTTCGGTTTGAGTCTTCAGGGTGGATCTATATGCTCCGGGGTGGTGAGACGAGGTGTAGCGCAGTCTGGTCAGCGCATCTGTTTTGGGTACAGAGGGCCATAGGTTCGAATCCTGTCACCTTGATGTGGGGCCGGAGT
The DNA here is from genome assembly GCA_036897905.1 of Aragoa cleefii. NCBI lineage: Eukaryota > Viridiplantae > Streptophyta > Magnoliopsida > Lamiales > Plantaginaceae > Aragoa > Aragoa cleefii. The sequence goes on along the minus strand of JAYMSH010000002.1, from coordinate 30,158 downwards.
CAGCCTCAAACGTAAGTCACTTAGTGCAACCTTTCTTGGCTTATCTTTTCACAATGAGTTCTTTCTCTTCTTTCTTTTAGTTAGACATAGAGAGTTTCATCATCTTAAATCAGTCTCAGATCTTTCTTTCCATTTCTCAAGTGCTACTACTACTAATAGGTTCAAGGGCTCGCTTATTCTACGTACTCCACTTTTCTCCTTCATTTGTCTGAATCGAAGGAAAACAACAAGCAACTCCGGTCTAGGATCCAGGGGAAGGGCTCTTATGAGAAAGGGTAGTGGTAGGGACACTTAGTGCTTTGAATCTGGTCTTTATGGGACTAGGCTTATCTTTCTAGTCTTTTTCTTCTACGGCGATCATTGAGAAAGAAATTGGGCTCAAAAGTCCGACTTCTTTTGAATCTCTTTTTTGGATTCCTTCTTTCGTTTCGCAATCCGTTCTTTAGGAGGCTTTTTCGTCATTTCTTATGTATCCAGTCATGGCCAAGTCATTGGATAGTCAGGTCCTTCTGACAAGGCTTTAAAGGGTCGGCAGGTGATTTTATGGATTGGAAGCATTTTGATCTCGACGCAGGGCTCGAGGAAGAGGATATGCAAGACCTGCACCACCAGCTCAACCGAACTGGTTCAAGCGGCGAATCCTCTTATCCAATTCACACTTGGGCATGAAAGCATCCCTACAAAACAGAATAGACCTGTTGAATCAGCAACAATGCCTATTTCTGGCCGAGAAAGGAGACGTTTTTGGGGAGGAGATCCAAAATGACGAGAAATGAATAGCCAGAAAGAAGATGACTGGCAGCTCCATTTCGAGAATAGAGAGACTCTTAGAATCGAAAGAGAAAGCTTACCAGCAATTTACACGGATTATCCTGCTAAATCCAACCTTGACACGAGACGCGACTTACCACCCATAAACCATGTGCAAGGAAGATTTGAACGAGCGGTAAGACCTTCTCTTTGATACCGACACTTACCTGCTGGAGAAAAAAACCTGATTGTGAACCATTCTTTTCTAAATCTCTCCACAGATCTAGAATATCGAGGATCATACTCGACTTGTTATCAACTAATTATGGGTGAGCATTGGGGCCGGAACCCCCACGGATTTCGCTTTTTTAGTGAACCGGCAAAGTCACGAATCGAATACAAGTTCACGGCTATCTCCTTGTCCTTTCGGAGTGCTGGTTCGAATCCAGCTCGTGACTCCTTACTTATCTACTTTGGCGGGGATCAAAGAGTTCTTCAAATACGAAAGTTTTCTATCTCTATTTAGTTTTATGTCTGAAAGATAGAACAAGGGATTCCATAGTGGATGGAGAAAGAATCAAGATCCACAAGTTCAAGCTCTTCTTATAGAAAGCTCGTTCCACTCTTCTCTTGGTTAGCTCCCTAGCTCAAGCTCCTATCGGTCGTGCCCTATACCTATAATAGGACCATAGATGAAGCTAGAGGGAGTCGCCCTTTTAAGGCTCTAAAGCATCAATACAACAAGGATAGCTACAACAACTCACTAGCTACTATAGCAAGAGGAGCAAGAAGCAAGAGGAAGGCAAGATCCATACAAGAAGGTAGCCCCGCATTCCCTACTAAACTCAGGAATGGTCGGAGCGAAAGATCCTAGCTGCAAACAAAGAAGTCATAGCTCCCCTAAGTCAAGAGCTACAAGCTACAATAGAATAGCTACATGAAGTCCCCAACTCTCTAGTAGCTGCCTAGCTCATTCATATGGTAGTCGCTCAGTAGCTCAAGAACAAGAGAACAAGGGAAGAGGTCAGTCAGTAGCATCATAGCATCCTAACTCAGGGCTCATAGCTGCATTATGGTAGTTCTCCTATCACCTGAGGGGGGGCGGTAGGTCTTAGAATATCTATCCTATCCCATGTTCTCTCAGTCGCCAAGGCCTCTTTCCCTTTTAGTCTATGGTACGGGTTCTATAATCTCTTAGCTCGATCGGCTTAAGGTCCTTAAAGAAGGCCATTTAAGCCTTGTTGAACAGACTCTCATTAGCCTATATGAGGCAAGAAAGAAAGGCCCTAAACGTTCAAAGAAAGAATGAGGAAAGCATCAGTAGCATCAATAGCTCAGAACACCAGAACTCCTAGCTCAAGAAGAAGGCCGGCTACGGGGAAAGATCTTAGCATCTTAGCTCTAGCAACCTAGCAACAGGAAGAAGGAAGAGGTAGCTCATAAGTCATAGCTGCTTTAGTTCCTAGCTAGGCTATCCTCTAGCAAGAGACGAGGGTAGAAAAGGTAGGCTCCATACTCTATTCTGATGACTTGGAATGGTCGTGGCGTAGCTACAAGACTCATAGCTCAAGATTCCAGGCTCTGCACTTATTCACTCATGGAACTCGATTTAGGGCTAAAGCTCTAGAATAGGGTCCCAGGAGTCTGACATCAGTAGCTCAACAAGAAGAAGAAGGAGAAGTCCGTGCTACAAAGACCTAAGATCCCAGCTACAATAGCTAGAAGAACAGGCATTTCTTTCATCCTATTCCCATGTCTTCTCCCCCTTGCCGGTCGTCCCCCTCCCTTGGAATCGCTCGTTCGTTCTCTCTCTTCTCCTTTTTCTCGGTTGAAGAATGACATAAACATTGAACCTTTCAGCCTCTAATCAAGGAATAAGCCGTACCATCCTATAGCAGCTAGTATTCCGTTAGCTGCGGTTTAAGGCTATGAGACAAGAGTCATTGCGTATATAATTCAGTCGGCTAGCGGAAGATTTCAGATGGATCAATCAGAAGAAAGAAGTCAGAGCTTCTTAACATCCCAACATCCTAACAACCGAGCTACCAGCTTTAACTACCACAGCTGCGAAAAAGGAAGAAATAGCTCATATTCCCTGGTTCTTCCCTCTTTTTGCTGGTTTAATCAAACTAGACTTAGGGCTACAGCCTTCTAATAGAGTTCCCGATAAAATCCCTTAACAAGAAGAAGGAAAGCCCCGTCATTCCCCAGCTGCCGGTAACGAGCTCTCTTAGCAGCAGGGACAAGAGCAAGATCATAGCTCATTATTCCCAAGTCCATCCTATATTTGCTGGTTCTATTGTAAGCTCTAGCTCTAAAGAAAGAGTTCCCTAGAGGATCAAATCCTTTAATAACAAGGGAGAAGTAGTTACGAAACATCCTTAGCTATAGCTACCAACTCCTATAACATCTTAACCCTAGCTCAATAGCTCCGGTAACAAGGAAAGCTCCGGGCTTCGAAAGACCTAGCAGCAAGGCAAAGAGCCGGGCAGGGAAGCAAGGGGCAAGGGGGCTAGCTCATTCATTAGGGCTAGGGCACAAGGGTCCAAAGGAGATGGAATTGACCTTTTCCATAGGGTCTTAAGGAGAGAGAGGTAGAGAACGTAGATGAAGAAGGTGATGAAATCGTTCTTCCAGAAATGGACTCCAATGGTAACTCCTTGGTTCTTTTCCAAGACTAGGAGCTTCAGCTTACTATTGGTTGTTATCCAGGTCCTAATGGTTGAGGATATGAAATAGATCCGTTCGGGAGTGAGTCCTAATGTTCGTAGCTCCTCTTGTCCAGCTCTATGAGAGAGTCCGAAAAGCCTATATCAAAGAGCTACAAGAACAAGAAGGAACTACTTTTCAACATCCTAAAGAAGTCAAGGCTCATTAACAGGCCTAGTTCATATGATAGTAGCATCATCTCCTAACTCCTAAACATCCTAACAACCGACCGATGCTAAACCTATCCTTTCAGTCAACGAGCTCAGACTGGTATTCATTCCTCCCTGAGAGACTTCCTTAACCCAATCTACTTTGATGATCGACTCCCATTTCTCTCCTCTTGATTCAAGTCTGAAGCACATAATAATAAAAGTAGCTCATTCTTCAAATGGTAAGGAGCGATAGTTGAAAGAATCTTGCTTTGGCTTGATTGCTTTTTTTGAGTCTATCCTAGCTCGTCTGGGCTTTAGTCCGAGTTATGCTGATAAGTAAGACTTTCTAATTGAAGTCAGGGCGGAATGCTTATTCAAAAAGAAGATGGATTCTGTCTTCCATAGGTCCGATCTCCTCCTTCGACTCGATCATTCCATTGGTAAACTCTGAGCGACTGGTCTTCTTCGACAAGATTGGGAATAGAGCGAACTTAACTTGATCATAGTCCCGGTTCTCTTTTATGGCTTATCCATGAATAGAAAGGCACTGACTCTGTACATAAGAGGTTGGACACCGACCCTGCTCTCTCCTCCGTAGGCGTTGTAGTAGCATCCCGTAAAGGTGTTGCTTGCTTGGCACTTTCAGAGTTTCATTCGTGATTGTGAGAATAGTTTCAAGATCGGTAAATCCTGAACTATAGGTGGTAGCAGTTCTACTGGTTTTGGAGTATCCCCGATGTAAATAATGCTTTTCTTAACATGAAAGTGGAGCTTCTTTCTAGGTAGGAGTCTTTCGTAAGGCAAGCCTTTTTTGGAATATCCCATATCTCAGAAGTGACTTGGAGGGTTCAGTAGTCATAGTCATATAGGATACAAGAGGCAAATACAGTCTCTACAGGTCTGGCTACTAAAGAAATAGTGTAGGTAAGTAGTGTTTGCTCCATCCCCTGGCGAAGTTGCTACGCTCCCATAACTACATCGACTAGAAGCATCTTTGATTTGAGCTCTCCTTCGGATCCTGCTGGTGGAGAGGACTAGTCAATTGCATAGATCCTAAAACATCCCTTTCAGTAGAGCAGAACCCCATTCTTTCACCGAAGCCTTTTTTGATCTCTTATGAGATTCCTTTCGAAGGGAGTTTCTTTCTCCAAGACTGACGGGACAAGCAGCTCAGGTACCACTTGTCTTAGCGGTCTGATCGAGGAATATCGTAAGTAAGCTGGAAGGCAACTGAAGGAGATTCAATTACAGATTAATCAAGAGGTTTTGTCCTCTTAAGTATCCGTTGTAGATCCTCATGGCCCTAAGCGCGCTATCCATCTCGAAAGCCTCTATCTGACATCTTCAATCTCAGGGAATTCTCTTTCTATACACAAAAGAGAAGGGCTTTACACAACGAAAAAGACGGGGTTTCACAGAGCCCGGCACGATTGAATCAAACCAGAAAGCCAGGTGAGATGGTTTTAACCTAGACTGAAAAGATAGGCACGAAGTAGCTCGATTCAAAGGAGAGGAAGCAGGCTAAGGGGAAAGCCATTCAAAGAAGACTTTCAGTCCTTGGCATAGAAGCAGTGAAAGAAGAGGCTGTTGGAGGAAGAACCGTTCTTAGAGTGATCGTAGACGTAATGGCACATCAGTAACCATTGTGAACGTAGGAGCCCAAAGCCTATCAATCATTGAACTATAGAGTGGAGTAAGGAGTAAGAAAGCGATGTCTTAAGAAGCCTTCTGTCTAACTCGGTGGCTGCTGCATTAAAGAAAGAAAATGAATCTTTTCTTTATCAGTTAAGATTTAGTAAGAAAAAGGGAATTGCTTTATCCTAAGGAAGATTCTGGCTTAGCTCATTCACTCCTAAACAAGAGAAAGTTGGACATTCGATCACCTACTCCATTGACAACGGATTTCACTACCATTCTAATTTTCGGGCTACTTTCACGCTCTCCTTTGCCACTGCATGACTAGATCAGATCACACAGATAGACAAAAAGACAACAAAAGAAGATGAAAATGGCGGGTTTGGGAAGAATAAGGAAGAGTCAGCTGCCGACGAGTCTGCTAGAAAGAGTGTTTTTCACTTGATTCCCGTTGTCGAAAGACCGGGGAAGATAAGCAAGAAGTCTTTGAGCGAAGAAGTTGTCCTTGGATAAGTGCGATAATATACCTTTCAAAGTCAGTCCCTCAAGCCGGTACTTCCATGGCCATGGTAGCCACGTGTCATTAGCCCCATTGGCATAGCTAGACGATCTTAACTCTCTCGATCCCTTTGAAAACCATTTGCCTCTCTATTTGATCTGACCAGGTAAATCGACCTATCCCCCAGCGTACCGGAGCTTTTCTACCCGCGGAAGATCTTTTTTATCTTAGTCAAATGATCGATTTATTCCTCAATCGCAGCAGGCAGACCTTCAACATAATAGATCATTGCAAGTCCTTCTACGCCTATCTTCCCCTCTGCGCCTTGAACAGAAGCTCAAGTGCACGAAGACCTTCTTACTTAAGCAGGTGCTATCACTTAAGAAAATCTCCGGGTCATTCTTCAAGACTACCACCTTCCTTCTCTTCGGGCATTGGAAGATGAATCCACTCCATAGTTGCTGGATGACCCGGGCCTTCTTTGTGGCTTGGTGTTAACTGTAGCACTATCAGACCTTGAAGGTTAAGTTAGTATTCCAGTTCACTCAATCTCCTAGCATTCTTCAAGTCATAGGCAGAACCTTCTTCCATTCTTTCTATATACGCAATTCTCTAATCTTCGATCTGACCAATAAGGTTCGGAGACAAGAAGAGGAAAGAATGGAGTGAAAGTCGGCAACCAAGTATTATTTGTAAATTAGAGATAGGCTTTTTGATCATAAGAATCAAAAATCTTTGGTTTTTCTCCATGGCCAGCCAAAAACATAGTGAGCTCACTAGAGGGGAAAGAGCTTTTCGTTGTTTTGGCTCTAAGCTGAACGCAAAAATACCATTTCTCAACTGAGGGAAAACAACAAAGCGTGGTTTTGGCTATGCTGAGATAAGAAGTATTCAAATCCATTCTATCATTTTCGTTGTTTTCACCACGGGTTCAAAGTAGTGGCTTAGCTCACGTTGAAGCTCGTTCTCCTTCTTCTTCTTTCTTATCGTAATTCAAAGATCTACTCCAAGCTAGAGACCAGGTGGGATGGGCGAGTTCCTTCGAGAACTTTAGGATAAAAAAACCGGCAGTGTGGTACCATGGTACTATTTAGAATAGGAGAGGTCTTAGAGCGTCTTCTTCTATTTATTCATTATAAAGAAATGCATATATAAAGAAAGAAGCGAATGAGCCTAATATAATATTGGAGCTTCGGAGGTCGTAGAGCTCACACGGGACCACCCCATAGCGAAGTCTAGCCAAGGGGATCGGGTACAAGTGGTTCTCTGTCTAGGCACTTGTTTTGTTGGCAGTGCTAGCTCTAAAATCTTTGAAGAAGGCGGCTTGCTTGCTCTATGGAATGTCTTTTCTCTGTGACTAGTGCAATCTTTTCTTGCATGTTTTCCGCATCTGACTTTTGTTATGTTACATTTCTTTATCTGCAGTGAAAGAATTTATAAGGATCTTACCTACCGGTGACCATCTTTGTGGGACCACCCGGTCCACTCTTGGATAAGGGCAGGATTTTCTCTATCACAGCTTCTCTCACTGACAGACTAGCAATTCAATCAATCACTCATCATATAGAATAACGATTGACAAGTCCAGAGTGTGCTCTCAATTCGACTTGCTGCTGCACTTCACTTCACTCCGCTATCAGAATAAGACTAGTTGCGAACGCTTGTTGAGAGCTCGGTAGTCTAAAGCGCAAGTTCCCTCTAGTCATTTCTCAGGAACCCTACAAACAAAGAAGAATTGTTTAATAAATAAGAGAGGGTCGCTCCTTGTTTTTGTTCTTTGACTTACCTCCAACCAACATCCGATTTCAATGATCTTCCAACTCTGACAAGCAAAGGCCCCTTAGACTTGACCACAGGAAAGTCACTTTGTCTTAAACCCCAAAAGACATCTTTACCAACACTTACCAGACGCGTATTAAGAAGACCGGCACCAGGCGCCTCCTTACCTTAGAGAAGAAGAGAGATCAGACAGACCAGAACAGGCTACCAATCTTCAATGTCTTGTGGGGTAAAGGAAGATTCAAGACTATTGGTTCGATTCCTATTTTTCGAAGCCAAAGTATGGATATTTTAACCAGTCATTAAACCTAGCCCACTTATCTATTTCCTGGAACCAGGTATTCCTTAAGATATAGCCCAGTTCAGGCATTTTCAGATAAAGAAAAAGCAGGGGATTCTTTCAACTCAACAATTTCATTAAAGAAATGCTTTAGTACTCTTACCGCTCTCAGATGCACGCCAGATGAAGCAAAAATCCTTTGAATGAATGCCGGTAAGCTCCTTCATGCCTTTGCTCCCGCAAGCGGGGATCCTATCTTGCTAAACAAAGGGAGAGAGGTAGGGCATGTCACCAAAGATTGACATTACCTGATTGTTAGTATGGATATATTCCCTTCGTACCTTTATGATATGACTTTCTTACCTGCTGCTTAGCCCCCGCTGTTAACTAAACAGAGTCTTTATCACCTTTAGGAGTAATGCATTAGTGGGATAGAATGGTATTAGTTTAGTCGTATAGCAATGGAGAGAGTGAAGCCGGAATAATTATATAACACTGGTTCGACAAGACCAGGTGCTTCTACCGCTTCTACCATTGGCCCGGAGGACCACTTTAAATGATGGTGAGCTCTAAGAAGACTTCCGTAGGTCGCTTTTCCAGTGAAAGAGAGCCATCTTCATGGGGCCTCAACGATTCCCTTGTATCCCAGACTGAGGCTTCGGTCTCGATGTGAGGTCTTGCAGAGCCCTACCATTGATTGATGACGGGCGGGTTGTTAGTCTAAAACCTGACCTTGGTGGTGGAAAGGAAAAATTCGACAGAAGTGCGTCTTCTTTATGGACAAGTAACGCTCCCCCTTTTAGAAGACCGGGCGACGTGATAGACTTTCTCTATCTATCAGAATGAACGGACAAGTATCGAAGATGACTAAGATTTGTGCATGTTTGTTTGCCTTGGCCCACATACTCTACCAGCTCCTCAAAGGTACTAACTAGTGAACAGGGTCGTATGTAGATGACTTATTGGCTTTGCCACAAGACCTCTCTTCGAGTCATCGGTTGTATTTCTACTTTAGCTACCTTTAGCAGCCTACTTTCCTAGATCCTCATGCCTCGAGCCAATCTGCTGCTACGGATGTTTAAACACAGGTCGGTCTAGTTGCAGGTACTTACTTAGTTCATAGGATGCCAATTCCATTACCCATCGTGGAAGCTCCCTCTACCGTTAGGACTTAGCCTTCCACCAAGACTCAGCGTCTGGTCTCGCATCGACATATTTCGTTAGTCTTCTTTCTATCCTTCCTCAAGGGCTCTATAAGCTCCTTCCTTGCCTTACGTTACCCGAAAAACAAAAGCAATCTTGAGATAGATTGTGTGTGGTCGATCAATCTAGGAGGTCCTCTTGAATCAGATGGAATTCAATGGCTCTTCTTTCTTACCAATATTTCATGGTGGAAGAAACTGAACTTCCTTTCTAACGTAAGAGAATCTTTATTTTCTTTGAAGGAATTGTGAAAGTAGGACCTCGTGTGATCCATATCTTGGCAGGTCTAGCCTTTGGGCGCGTGGTCTAAGAGCCTAGTTCAAAGCTATGTTATTTGGCGTAGCATAAGAAAAGAAAGGGCTCATGAATGAATATGTTAATCTTTTAATCGACCTAGATTTGTGAAAGAGTCAACTTGTACCAGACCTTCTTACTTACTGGTATCGAACGAAGGGGCTAGGACTTTCTCCTATTCTCGTAGCACTCCTCATAGAAGAGAAGGAATTCGCCTAAAGCACAGGTAAAATGCCCCTTTTCTTCTGCTTTCAGCTCTGTTGTAAGAGAAGCAGGAGAGTGAGCGCCAGAAGCAGTAGATTCAACTAAAAAGAAGCCCTACCATACCTACCCAAGCACTCCTGGAAAATGGGGTGGAGCCACGGATATAGGTGAGCAAGTCGAAGAACTTGCTCGATTGACAAGGTTCGTAAGTGAATGCCAATGCAAAAGAAATTGTTCCATGCATTTTGGGCGGGAAGGAACTCGACATCATCATATATGATAAAGTTCTCCTATTCTCAAGAACCCAGTGAACTAATCGGTCGAAGATCAGCCAGCAGACATGCTCATGTTTATTGTACTTTGACTGACGCCCTGTGCTAAACGCATACTTTCAAATGAGTTACTTCGGTCAAGAGAGAAGTCAATCAAGAAACTGGTCATAAAAGTAGTCACTATCGGAAATTCCCCCTTCTACCTCGGTCTTGCGGAGAACCTAGGGGGTTGCTTTTCGGAGCACTTCTGTCGAATTAGTCCTTTCCGCTAACTACCTTTACTTTCCAGCCCTTTGGGCATCTCACGGTAACCCTCAGAGAAGAGTCCAATCCAACACCACTCCCACCAATCCGGCCCGAATCCTAACTAAAGAAAAGAGCAAAGCGTTCTTTTACGCCAAGGTAGATGCTCTATTTCCAAGGGGGGTAGGACCACCTTTCATTCCTAAATCACTTTCAGAGGAGAAGGCTAGACCGGGAGTTGGTTATTTACCTCCATCCTTTCTTGTTGAACCAATGACTTGGTCTTCAGAGTGCTATTGGGTGAACCCTTCTCTTCTTGCTTCTTTGGTCGGACACTACTCTTCTCCTTGATTTGATTTTGTTGTTCAAAATATAGAATAAGATCTACCTAAGGCTAAGGCAAGCCGGCGCGCACCCTTAAAGGGTATTTTTCCGCTCCAACAGGCAGGTTCTTTTCTTATACTGACCCCTCACAAACAATCTTGAAAGATGAGATCAGAATTCTGCATAAAATTCATCCTGTTCAGTAGAATTTCTCAATTTCGACTTTCTTTCTGAAAGATAGAATGCCTTTTTTTAGCACTCTTTCTTTGGCCTCTATCCGTCCCGTAGTGCACTGGGGCCTTCGGAAGTTCCTTGTAGGTCTTGGACGTGACTCTTGGTTCTTCCCCGGTCCTTCCTTAGCGAAAGGTATATTATTTGGATCCTAATTACCGGTCTAGTCCTAGCTAGGCTATCCTGGCAGCCCCGCTATAAGCTCCCGACTATACATCAAGACTCGATCCGTAGTTGTTCTTTCTATTTCGTTCTTTGTGTAAAAGCCGGTCGACTAAAACCTTATTGAGACTTTGTCTATCATTAATGCAACTAGAGAGAGGTATAACACATATTTTTTTAAAAGAACCATTTTATTTATAAGCTATTACCTCTATGGCAATTTGACCTCTCCCTCTTCTATTTTTAGAAGGATTCCTAAATGGAGTTTGGATTAGCAAATAGAGATGAACCACGAGAATGGGCTATGTATGTAAGACCTGTATAGGATTGGTTCGAACCTTGGACCGGTCTGTTCGTCCGGGTCTCGTAAAAATGGCTTTGCAGAACCTATAACTTAAGTGCTTAGCTCATCCACTCTAATATCTCCTTTGATTGGCGAATAAGCGCTTTCCCTCTTTCTCAAAACCATCTCAGCTCATTCTTCTATCTTTCTCAGAGGATACTTTCAAATTACATAAATGCGTATAGAAAGAAAGCATATGATCCGTCGGATAAAAGCAATTGAATAAAGAGGAGCTAGTCTTACTTCTTTGACTTCGTTAATTGCATCGATCTTTAGGGCATGTCCGAAACTTGTGCAAATCCTAAGCACCGAGACAGGTCGGGTGAGGATCACTACCAGTTAACACCCGCAAGGGCAAAAGGATTTCTCTTCTGTTGGTTCGACCTATACACCTAATCCATTCACACTCAATTTGTTCCAATTGAATTGACTCATAAATATCTAGGGTAATTTGAAGTTGGCCTAAGAAGCTCTCCCCCTCTTTTTCAGTCGAGTTTTAGGCTGTCCTTCTCCTTCTGTAGAGTTGCTAAGGGAGCTTGGTTGCTAGGATGCTAAGATGATATCTTGATGTTAGCTTGTGGAATTGGAAGTCTTACCTTTTCTTACCATTACGGATTCAGAAAGCAAAAAGAGGTGCATGCCTAACCTAACCATCGATCCTGTTCTTGCTTTTGGAGGTTATGGAGTTGGTTGAATTTTCGGGCTTAGTCCAAGCTCCTCCTTTCCTTGTGAAAAGCAGGGCTAGCTCTTCTATCAGAGCCAGGCGCAATAGATAGTTGTAGACAGGCCATAGCCTTAGATCAGAGAGATCAATCAATAGAATAGGATGCTTGCAGTAGGAAAGAAGTTAGCCATATAGGAGAGGGTTGATGCAATTATCCTTGAGAGCGCTTTCTCTCCACTCCGCGGTCGAGCATCTGAAAACCTTAAAGTAGAGGCTCTATGAAATTGACGAACCTTCTCCTTAAAGTGAAACAGGTTAATGGAATCGGTAAGAATTCTCGTGTCATTTTGTCATAATCAGGCTCTGACAAGATGTATTTGTATGTATTAGCGGATTCCATACGAGAGAATTTCATATGGACAAAGTGAAAGAAAACGGACCATCTTTGGCCCCTGAGGAAAGAGAATCCATTATATAGGGAAGGTATCGAGAAAGGGACGGGGAAGAAGACTCATAGGGGTAGGCTAAGCTGTGGCAGGTCTTGCCAGAGTCTCCAAACGCTGTACACTAAGACTATCCTAAGGGATAACAACCTCCCGCCCAGTAGGAAGTAATGAAGTATCCCAATTCAGCGATTTACTTGAAATTCCTATTCTTTTAAGTGAGTCGAGTTCCATGCTTTCCTTCTTTTTTCCATACATAGGTTCTTAAAGCAAGGATAATCGAATAGGGAAGCATGTTCAAAGGCTTGTCTTATCCCCGAAAGACGAAGGTCAAGTCAGAAGGGAAAAGCTCCCTAACAGCAAAGAAGGAGTCAAATCACAGATTCATAAAAGATATGAAATGGACTTTTTTGCAACAAGGGGCTTTATAGCATTTTTATATTATATAGGATCTACATCAATATAAAGAAA
>JAYMSH010000002.1:0-12500 GCA_036897905.1 Aragoa cleefii | reverse complement strand
GCACATTCTGTTCTCTTGAGAATTGTCAACCATATAGTTGGGGTTGCTTTCGATGATGTCGATCCAACCAATCCAATTCAAGTTGCTCTAACTGAGTTAGCCTTGTTTAGTTTAGCTTTTGTGTAAAAGTAAAGGAGTCCCCCCTTATTCATTCCACGAATGTAAGACTGAGTCAATTTTTGCTATGTTTTCGAGACTGTGCATTTCAATTCCCGCTCTTTGCACTTCGAAACCCTTGGCTAGAAAGATGGATCGCCTACAGAAGAAGACTAATGTCCTAGACAGTCGTGGATGGATTACGGAGTTCCTTTCCCATCCCATCTCAGTAAGAGAGCATAAGCAAAGAGCTGAAGGCAGGCAAAAATAGGGGGAGAGAAAGTGAGCAATCTCAGGGAGCGAGAAAAGATGAGTCGATTAGACTACAAGAAATAGCGAATGAGTAGAGACTTTCAACTCTCTAGAGACCACCTTCTGTATTAGGACTTATTTAAGAAGGAAGGCAAAGCCCCTCTCTGCTTACCTGAGCCGCGACTATCCTGCCTCTCTTTTAGAGAGGTACTATAATTCACCCTAAAAGTCTCTTGTGACTATCTTGATGGCTTTCCGGAAAGGTAAATAGAAAAGTATTCTCTAGCTCATATTGAATCTCCAAAATCTCCTATCTCTCGCTATAGCTACAGGTCCCTGATCAACAAGAAATCTTCTTATTGTGCCTCGCGAGGAAAAGGCATAAAGGCCTATTGGAGGTGGCAGACCTATTAAGGCGAAGGTCATAATAGTTTCATCTTTTCTCTGGATTTGCTTTCTCTTCAGTGAACTTATTTATATAGATTAGGATTGCGATATTCAGACCTAATCTTTATCCGTCTTACACATTCCCTAGATCAAAGGGTTTTCTTTTGTAACTTCCAAATAATTACCTTAGTATAACACAAGCTTCCCTTTTAGTTTAATATACTAATCTTCAGCTCGATTAGTTATTTTCTTGTAGGATCGCTAGTTCAAGCGCAAAGGGACGTATGCTAATCCTATGGTTGACCTGATCTCTTCCACGACAAGGAGCTAAAATGCCAGCGACTTTCGAATGAGAAAGGACGTTCCACGAGAAGCTGATGCCAGAACGGCTGTAGCTAACCTAGGAGTTCTGTTGTTAGGGGGCCTGGGGAGTAGCCGTCGATTGATTTCAAATGGATTTTGGGGTCGCAACAAGAATGATTATTCTCAAATCGGGTTTGCATTTATTGTGGAAATTCCATTTTTCGAATAAGTGGCTCAAATTCTTTTATCGAGATGAGTGTTCTAGATCGATCCAATATTTCTTTGAAAACCATCTCTCTATTAACATAGTGGTAGAAAGAGTACCATGCTGCGTGTCTAGACTTCAAACGCTTTGTTTTAACCAGCCCCACATTATTGTATTGGTTGATAGAGAATATTTGCCAATGAATCACGAATGCTGTGGTTCTTACATATAATTTCTTAAGAAGTCATTCGCGAGATCATCTACCTTTCTTTTGTAGTTATAACGGAAAAAGGTACAGCTGGATCCAACCAGCCCCTTATTAGAGAGAGTCAATAGAATAGTGTCGGTCTTACGTTGGTTGGAACTACTTACTTTTTAACGACTAAGCAACTACAAAGCTCCCGCCCACCCCCAACTAGGGTAAAGTGTTCATTCATACCTTCAACAGGACCAAGATATTGGCCCATGACCATGTTTACTTCATCCTCAGCAAGCATCTTGGCTCTCAGGGCCTCAGGCAACCCTGGATCCTTTCCTACCTCCTTAGTGATTCCAAGAAGATGCTTCAACCCCGTTAAGTTTTAGCTGGCTATCACAGGTCCAATAAAGATTGAAAATTTGGAATAGCATTAAACCTCCTTTGAATAATTTGATTGCTCAAACTAAAGCTCTTTTTACAACCCTTTCCTTTTCCGATCTCTCCGTTTGCTGTTCCTGCTGCTTTATCCCGATCAATCAATTGGCTCGCTCGATCTGGAATGGAACCGGAGAATATGAAATGGGCTCTCGACCCAGGCATTGCTTTGTTTACCTGTCCTATCGTATCGAATAAGGTTTCCCAGCCTAGCCTATCTCGGTGTCTGCTACCGAACCTAATTCGTGAATAGATGGAACTAGAGTCCGCCTCCTTCTCCTGAGGCCGGACCGGAACTAACAGCAAAAGGTACTACTATTCTTCTCTTCACCTCTTGGCGTACCGAGTTCAAGATCCCCCCTCATCAAGTCTTGCTAAGAACTCAGCTGTCTTAGCCTCAGACGAACGACTATCCATTGGGCGAACCCTAACGCTCTGCAAGACCAGCTCCAGAAGGTAAGTACCTAACATATTCCAGTAGAGCGAAGGAGTAGGGGCAAGCTAGGGCCGGGGGAAGCATCAAAGGTTGTTGGGGCATTTTCCCGGTTGGAAGTCTTGCTTTCGTTCCAGTAGTCGCTCTGTACACAAAGGGCAAGAAGGTAGGATAGAAGAAGGCGGCTCACCTACTTCGAATTCATGCATTCTACAAATGATTCAGTCTTAGTTCCAGAGGATTCAATCCCGTAGAAAAGAGCAAAGTCAGGGAAGTCCGTACCACCAGTCTCCTCGGAGTCGCTTATGCAAGAGCGGGGTCGGTGTCCAACCTCTTATGTACACACCCCGAAAGGTCAATGGGCAAAAAGCCCAGTTTAAACCCTCTTTGATCCGTTGGAAAGAAGTCAATTACATCTCTCCTTCCTTGTGCCCTATGGAAGGAGAAGAAAAAAGACACAGGCTTACGCATTTTCGAATCTAGCAGCTGCTCTCACCCCCTAGTGGAATTCCATCAGAAGCAGAGCATTTGTCGATGTCTCGTCTATATCATATGATATGATTCCGAGATTTATGAATTCCTTCTTAAGCGCTCATTCAAAATGGACTACTTTTGGTCCTATGTGAAACGCCACTTTTTCTAAAATGAATTGAATTCTGCCTGGAAAAGTTATTAGGCACTTTCTTATATATGTGAGATGAACCAGCAACAAAAAAGTGGTCTAGTTCTGCCCTAAAATAGCAGAATGCACTTTGACCCCTATATGAGTATGAGAAGTTTTCGTTTCCCTCTCACACCTCTCCCCTTCTTTCAGTCGAAATAGAACCATTCAATATAGGACCAGGTACGACTTTAGATGATGCTTTTCTTGCTCTTGCGCCGAAGAACCACCACGGAATAGAATCCGGGACTTGGGCTTTTCGGAGCGGAGCTAGTCCGAACTCTATACTGGAAGTAGAGCCATTGAATTCCTATACTTATGAGAAATGAACAAAGAGGTGTCTGTTGGACTGGGCATAAGCATAAGCAGCTATCATAAATTTGACTCATGATACCAGGTGCGAGGAGCTTTAGCCGTCGGACCCTTGACTTCCAAAACTAGCAGCTGAAGGGCAGGGTATCGTAGACTAAAAGGAAGAGTCATAAGGGAAGAAGGGAGAAAGATTTTCCGGTCGGTCAACATTCATTGGACTTCGAATTCGTCTATGCCCTTATAGAACAGCTTTTTTCCTCTGCGTGTAAATGAACTCCCTAAACGGACAAGCTCTTCTTCTTCTTCTTTTAGATCCGAAGGGAATATGACAAGATGTTTGCTCTTTTCTGTTTTCGCAATAAATTCTTCCATTCCAGCTCCCAAAGGCGGAGACCGGAGGGACATGTCCTTAGCGGGATCAAAGAGTCGTAAACGTATGAACACCATTCCATAGTAGATTCCATATCTTCTAGAAATGCCTATGTTCAATTGGCTAGTGGAAGAAGTCAGAGTCCCAGAGCCGGATAGGAAGAGTGATCAGGTAGCCCAGCGTCTAAACCTTGATCAGTAAAAAGATCGTTCACGTTCAGAGGTTCAATGCAATTGACTAAGATGGATAAAGAATCAGAAGCGTCAGTCTCTTTTGAATCTCTTTTTAATAAAAGGGTAAGTGAGAGCACGCTAGAGATATCTGGTTGGTGCGAAAAAGCCTGAGTCTTTGAGGCGCTTAGATTCAAATGAAATTAAGGGATCATCCGTCCTATTGCTACTTCCTCTATCCGGAAGCAGTTATGAACATTCCTGCCAGTAAGACTGATTTACATCGGTCATTGATTGGCGACTGCTTTCTTAGTATGGCATCTTTGTTTGCTGTCCACTGGGGCTTTCGTATATTGATCTAGAAAGGAGTTAACCTCTATGGGCCGGGGTCTGAGAATCTATCTGCCTAATCGACTTCCTGCATTGATTGAATCGAAAAGGGCCCCTTCCGCCGCCCCATCGTCTGGGCTCTTCTTCGACATAAAATCGGACATCGAGAACGAATTTCCTCTATCGAGTTCTTGATAACGAGGGGCCAAGCTACATAATCAGGAGGGTCTATGGCGATCCGCTTCCATGGAGGGAAAGGTGCCCGACAAAGTAGATAAGTAAGGAGTCACGAGCTGGATTCGAACCAGCACCCCGGGGTAAAGGAAAACTAGATATATACCCAGTGAACTTCCTTTGTTCGATTCGTGACTTTGCCGGTTCACTAAAAAGCTACGTCCGGGGGCCCTCCTCTATCTAAGCCATCTCATCCCACCTGCCTCAGCAAAGGGACTTTCACAAGTTCCTGCGGGCTTTGGCTCATTAGCAACCGGAGCTCCATTAGCATCAATAGCAAGAGGGTGCGTAGCAGCTCTATTTGTTGGAGGAGGAATAAGGAGCGACTTCCACTCTCCCAACTGGGACTGGGATAATAGGTGACGAAGATGCGGAGAGGTCCCATCCCGGACATTCATAAAGACTCATTCAATAATAGCTCGAACAATAAGTTAGGATTTGCTTTCGTAGGATAAAACTTACCAATTTATGATTGTCTTATTCCAGACCTTCTCCCCTGGACATGATCTATTCTTTTGGGGTCGGTCCAGAGGGAGCTAGTGCTTTAGCTGGCAGTAGATTTGTAGAGGAATAAGTCCAATCTCGGGATTTCTTCTAACTTGAAGAATCTTGCTTCCTTTTCTTCTTATAGCCCCGGGAAACCACCCCTCTCTTTGTCTAGAGGCTTTCGGAACCTCTCCTTTTAGTACGTCTTGCTCATACTTAACTTCGATTCAAAGCTATCCGAAGGTGAACTTTCTCTCGTCAAAGTGCTCCCTTCTTCTCGCATTCCTTGCCCGGAATCTTCCGATCTATGAGAGGACGCCTTTGGAATATCGAAGAAGTGCCTTGGAAGAAAAAGCATCAACAGTCCTACCTGGTCCTATCTTGACTGGTTCTATTTCATCGGTTGAGGACCATGTGAGAATAGACTTCTTTATAGAAAGAGATTAATCTGTCCATCAAGAAGGATGCCTACTAATTGCACATAACAATGTGTGTTCATTTGATTGCTTGAAATCTAAGAGAAATGCTGTGTCGGAAGCCGTAATCACATACATAGGTCCTTTCTATACCCCTCCGAGCATTCATTCGTGCGTGCGGATTGAGCGAACCTTCCGAAGGAGAACTCACCTCCTATCCTAACTCATCCGGGAGCGGAAGAATCGAAGTTCCATAGCTGTGCTGTCTTTTAGCTAGGATACCAGCCTAATCATCTCGAAAGTCTCCATTACGCTAGCCGACTAAATACGCAATTTCTCTATCTGAAGAAGCAACTTAAATTAGATTAAATAGGCAATTCGTTGACAGGCTGCATCTTACAACCGAATCTCCGATGCGGCCTTTCCCCTGTTGTTTATGTGAAACAAGGCATCAGTAGGGACGAGCGTAACGGCTTCTCGTCTTGTAGTTCCAGGAAGCTAGGCAGCTATCGAAGAGCGTAGGAGAGAGAGCAAATAATCTTGCAATTCTCTTTTCTACATCGGATAAGCGCAGCGGATATATATATATCGGTTTCCGCTGCCGCTCTTTGAGGATAAAGAGTGAGAAGGCTAGCGTAACGTCTTGGTTGTTCCTCTTCATTCTCTCCTTTAGGTTTTCATTTCTTACTGTGCTTTTAGTGTAATAAGGACTCGAAGCTTCGCTGCTTTTGACTTTTCTCTTTCTCCTGTAGGGTTAGAGGAAGTAAGGTTAGAGCAAGCAAGGAAAGAATGGATTATCTTACTACGCGGTCGTAGCTAGGCGAATGGGGCTTTCCCCCAAGCTAGGAGATATAACTACTTCCCTTTATGACTCCCCATGATCTTCCTTAATGCGCTGGTAGTTGAATAATTCGTTTTTATCTTTCTCTTTCGTCGAGTGTGAAATCCTGCTCCAAGCTGAGCTTAGCTCCGAAGTTTGGCATTCGTGAGGACACGACACCGTCCCAGTTATCTGGATCGGGCATTCCTTCAACAATAGAGTTACTGGTCCCAGTTCCTCCCTCGCCTACAGGAGTTATGGATCAATAGAGGCAGGTCGGTCTCCTCCATCAAGGATGCTTGCATGCGCGTCTGCTGTTCGTTCTTTACCTGTTATAGGCTCTGAAATCGACGTTTTTGCTGCCAATAAGGGGGGAGACCCTCTCTGCCCCCAACTCCATTTTCGCAGTATAGACGCCATTTCATAGATCTTTCGATTGAGCCCATCCCGAGATGAACATGTTCGAAGGCGGGTCGGTGTACTCAAGTGGATCAACTGGAGAAGGAAGTCACACAAGACTCATATGAATATGAAGAAGCGTCGGATGAACTGCTTGGGATTGCCTCAAGAGAGGAATTCATGGGCTAGGCTTGCAGGCGCGTCTTCTTATGTTTGCTACAATGCATGTTTTAGGCCTTGAAAGAGACCTTTTGGTGTGCCAATGGATGATTTGATCTGAAGTAATCTCACATTGATTTCTCACTATAGACATGTAGTCAACTGATCTACGAGCACCCTTGCCCGCATGAACTTCTTGTTCATTTCATAAGAAGCTGTTGGTGACTAAGCGATTGGCAGATGATGATCGAGAGAGAATGACTGTCTGAGGAATGATGACTTGGCTAAGGGTGTAGGCGTGAAGGCAAGCTTCCTATGTTTAGAGGTCTTTAGTTGATTTGCCCATTTTTCTACGTTTTTTGGCATGTAATTATGATGATAAGAGGGGGTGATGAAAGATCTTGTCAAATGAGAAAGGAAAATGGCCTGATAATCGACATTCCTCCATTGCAAGATCACGTCTTTCTGTCTCACTCAATCCAACGGAAGGACGAATTCGAAACGAAAGAGGAAAGGGTGAAAGAGGAAGAAGGCCCTCGCAGATGAGGCGGATAGGCGGAGGATAAAAAGGGCTACTAGTGGGATCGAGTAGCAGCACATCTTGCAGCACATTATTTGAACATTATGTGTTGTTTTATGTGCTGTTCGAGCTTTCTACCCAAACCTTTTGTTGAGCTGATTCGAGTCCTTTACATTCTCATCCTCAACTTCCACCATGGGGCTATGTCATCAAGATGCAATTTAAGGCCATGTTCTTTACTGATTGATCTCTCTTCGATGCTTGATGGTTACACCATCTTACGAGCCTGAATCACATGCCTTATCTGGGCCTCTAGAACCCGCATTTTCTTCATTGGATTCAAGTCTTGCATGAGCCAGCAGCTCACAACCATGGAAGGGAAGAGGGGCGCTTCCCTTCAAGGTTGGATTATCTGATCCGAGGAACAAAACCAAATGGAATTGTTGATCAGATCATGAAGGCCTCACTCGAAACATTGAATGGAAGGCCATCTTTCTATAGCCAGCCAAAAGCCTCGTTCTTGGCATTTCAACGATCACCTGATTGGCCTCGAGAACGTCGATTTCGTATTAGTAAACCTCGCATTTAAGCACACTTCCTCTCATAATCGTAGCCGTCTAGCTAGCCTTCCCGCTTCCTTGACACTTTGATTTGAAAGCACATTTGGCTTTGTTGGATCCGCTGTCCTGCGTACCCAAACCAGTGAACCGTCAAAGTCTAGAGAAAGGAGCTTCTACCTCTCTTGCTTGGGCGCCAGCCTATCCTTCTCATAAGACCGACCCATAATTTCATGTTTTTGCATTTATCTGCCGTTGTTCTTGATTGATTTTCTTAAGTGCGCAACATAGGACGTAAACCCTAGCTTTTCCTAAGTAACCCTATAGGCAAGGAAGGGAACCAAGCAAGGAAGCCAGAAAGGGGGCAATGACCGCTGCTGTTGACGCTGCAGGAGCTTCCAACTAGCAAGGAAAGGAAGGATTTTGTCTTAAATAGATTCTCCAACAGGTGAGTTTCATCTGAACGATCAAACTTTAAGAAAGTTGGTGTTTTTGGCTTCCAATCGATCTTTTAGCAATCCACTGCATCTTTGGCAGAGGTAACCAGGTCAACCAGCTGGAGTTTCTGTCCATTCAAAGTCAAATCACCACCTCTTCCTGTAACGAAGGTGCCTTCATTTTCTATTCCAGTAGGGCTGTTTGAAGTCTTAGATTCTGCTTTTTCGGGTGGTTGTTCCTAGGCCGGGTTTAAGCCCCGATAGCGAGTTTGATTAGGAGGGAGGGGTCAAACGAAAGAAGTTGATAAAGGAAAATGGCAATTGACTCGATATTCGTTCCATCTTCTAGGGCTGACTTGGCCCCCTTTGAAGACAAGACCTTCCTTTTTCTTTCTTTGCTTTTCAGTTTTCGAATTGGGAATGAACCCCCTCTGCTCCTCTTTCTTTCCTAGCGCACTGCTTTATTGCGCGCATTTGATGCGCTATTGAATAACATTCCTATAAGTGGTCAAACTATCTCCCCATCTCAAGGAGGTCCTCTACTTTGGTTGGCTAGTCGATCTTCCTCTCCCCGAATTGACATTTGGATCACCCTCGTTGTACTTACTCTTTCGAAGGATCACCCGTTAAAGCAGCTTTTTCTTGAACCTTTAATCTCTCCACATCACTCTTAGGGATTCGAGTGAAGCAGCGGACAATACGACAGAGCAAAAGCTAGCTACTTTTTTTGAATCTTTTTTTCCTGCTTGAAGCTACGGCATCCCACCGATCCTAATCCGAAAGGGTGAGTTGATGCTAGGCTAGGGTGGTGCCTTACCCTGATTGCTCAGTTGTTAACTGCCATTCCCTTTTGAAAAAAAGATGGATTTGCCCACGGAGCGGTGAAATTACTTTCTTTCGAGTGATTTTATTCATCAATAGGGGACCCCATAGGAAGTTGCTTCTTGGAATGCCGTCGTTCAAGCACAGGCTGACCACTGATTCAATCTTCAAACCAAAAGCCAAATCTTGCTACTAGAAAACCGAAGGAGCACACCGAGCAAGAGAGATAGACAGTTAGTGTGTGATAGACGGGAGCCCGGTTCTGCGGAAGCCCCCTGGTTTGAAGCCCGGAAGCACTGAGCAACCGAGCTAGGTTCCCAAGGGGAAGGCTTTAGACAGTTAGACAGAAAGTTTGTCAGGGGCGGTAGTGCCACTGAGCGACGGAAGCAAACAAAGAAAGAATCAAGCTAGGGAACACTCCAGATTTAGGCCTCCTTAAGGGCTTCTAAGGCTTAGTAAGTAGGCAGGTTCAACCCTTTCCAGTATGGTCAAACCACCTCATCTTTCAGAGAAAGGAGCTAACTCGTCTTGCTTGAAAGAAGACATGCCTCGACTTGCCCCATTGATTGAGGGACAAAGGTTAGTTTGCATCTCGCTGTTAGCGTTCTGATCGATTGCCTCACTTACTAGCAGGCAGTCTTGAATCAATTCCTATCCTCGATAGTTGAACCAACTCTCACTTCAACTGAATAGTCAGGCCCAGTTCGAGATTGAATCATTTCCTGTGATTCAAAAGAAGGAAGCAGACCAAAGCCCTCGCGTAGTGAAAGTTGCCCAAATGTGGACGTACCCAGGATTCCATTCCCAAGAAGGCCGAATAGACTGAGATTAGTCCGGCGGAGAACCATTAGGAATTTCATTCCCCTCCGACGCCTAGAAGACAAAGAACGGGGAAAGTCAAGCCTTACTTCCGATTCCTTCCCAGAAGAGGACGCTGTGAACAAAATGGGATTGATAGCATAGAAGGAGCTGCAATTGAATCAAATAGGTTCTTTGCAAGTGAAGAAGAAAGAATAAGTTGTGATAGAATCAGCTGTTACAGAATAGGCAGCTATAGAATCAGCTCGGTCCTTTCTTCCTAGATGCTTTTCATAGCTATCCGATGATCCTGTAACTACCGCTGCCGATGCCGAAGTGCTTCCTTCATCGTCTCAAGTAGGGGATTAGGCCCTCGAAGACACTGGAAATCCCCAGAGTCTGTCTTCGAATCAGGAAGTACCAGCAGATAATGAAGTAGGTCTGGTCACTCGAGCAGAATTGATGGCCATGTTAGATAGAAATCACCAGGCTGAGTACTTCGATAAACAGATTCAAGAAATGACCGATAGATATAAACGAGAAACTGAACAGGAGTCATGGAGGCGTGACTGTGAAACCATACTTTGGTACAGTTAACAAGGTTGGTACCTATGTTAGCGAAAGGACACATCGAGAGGCTGATAGAGTTCTCTTAAATAGAAACCAGTCCTTGTCAGCTACAGTGGCACCGATGGCCAAACAAGTGGCCAGAGAAGTCATAGTCACCCTTGAGCCCATAGTTGCTAAGCACAATGAGACTAACCAAGCCTTGGTTGGCGAGATCCAAAGAGTAGCCTCGAATGCAGGCCAGAGATCTGACTTAGAAAGGAATCGAATGACCCTTAGCACTAGGGCACCCCCACAGGACCCTAGGTACCTCTAGCTAATGAATTCCCAAGCCTTAGGGAGAACCCTTTGTTTGAACAAGGGGGGCAGGGTGTCCCATTAGGATATCCAACACAAGTACAAAATAGGGGTTCTCCTCAAACGAATAACTTGAGTCTACCTTCGAATACCCAGAGTAACCCAGTGATTGGACAGAATGCCCAAGTCCCTAAAAATCCTGGAATAGATGCTTCGAATGGCCAAGTGACAGGCCAGAATAGTCAGGAAAAACCACCACTGAATGTACAAGGGGGGTCAATGGCCAGAATTACCAAATCCCACAGCCTGCTGTGCCAGTGAAAGGAAGACTTGACCAACTACTTGATCGAACAAATGTATGGCCCTAGATTACAGAGAATTAATATGCCATTATATAGGAAACCCTATCCTGATTACATAGATAGGGACCACCCTTTTCCTAGGGGGTATAAAATACCTGAATTTACCTTGTTCTCGGAAGAAGGAAGCGTCTCAGCCTTAGAGCACATGGCTCGATTGACTTTCCAGTGTAGGGACAAATGATGATTACCTGAAATTTAGGCTTTTCCCGAGTTCATTGACAGGCCAGGCTTTCACTTGGTATGTCAACCTTCTACCCAACTCGATTTTCACTTGGGAGGACATGCAGAACCAGTTCCAGTCCCATTTCTCGAGGACAGATCCTGGTGTGTCCATGGTAGACTTGGCTCGAATTAGACAGCAAGTTAGAGAAACTACGGAACAATATAGAATGAGGTTCAAGAGGGCTAAAGTTAGATGCCAAGTGAATATTCTTTCGGAGTCTGAATTTGGCTCAAGATGGCCTTGACTTTGAAAGGGTAGACAGGCTTGACTCACTGATTGGACAGTTGGCACTGGAATGATAGCAAGCATCCCCTCTTCTCTTTCCTGGTATGAAAGAAGGAGCTAGGATCAATCTCCTTCACAGTGTCCTTTCGCGTACTCCTCTGTCTCTTTCCTCTCTTCCATTATCGAGACCAGTACATACAAAGATCTAGTCATCTCCTTCTAAGAAGTCAAATCTCCTTCCTATATTTGATTCTAAAAAGAAAGAATAAGAGTCAGAGCCTTTCTTAACTCTTGAACTGTAAGAGAGGCTTCATTTAGGAGCGATCTTTTCATCCAACTAGAAATATCGTATAGAAATAGAAAAGCCACGCCCCAAACTCCCATGTCTTTCTTGGTTGGACCAAGGCGATTCCTACAATCGCAAGTCTTTCTTTTCAAAATGAAGAAGCGGAACTACAAGAAAGCTTTCTTTTTCATGGATAACCAATTCATCGTACCCGTATTTCTTGGAGTCGGAGTACTCCTTTCGGTAGCCATTTATGGTGTTTTTAAGGCGGGAAAAGTTTCCGCGCAAAGTACTATTGTGGATCGTATCCATACGATGGAACTCGAGAAACTAAAGCAAAAAACCTCAGTAAAACTGGAGGTGCTTTGGAACTCTTATAGAAATACGAATGCAAATATGCGATTACCGGAAGGACTCAGTTTCAAAGACATAGTGGACCATGCCTTCCTAATGGACGAAACTATTGCAGAACAGATTTTGGGATTACACCAAATCTATTTGGATCTCATTTAGAATGGCACGAGCAGTAGCTACTTTGTTGACATTCTGGGTACATATGGCAATCTTATATCGTAGGTTGTTTGGCCTTCCAAGAAAAAAGGAACGAGGATAAGAATCGACAAAGAAGAGAATCGAAAGCAAAAATCGATCACTCAATGATTTTGCATGATTCAAAAGAGATCTTAATCCAGAAGAAAAAAATGAAAGGTGAATAAAAAAGCGTGAGGAGAGTCCTCAA
>JAYMSH010000001.1:70000-71004 GCA_036897905.1 Aragoa cleefii | reverse complement strand
CTCCTGATGTAGCATTCATTCGGACCATTCGACGTTTGATTCTTTCTATCGGGGATACCGATGGCTCTGTGAGAGGGCAAAGCTACCAAGGTGCTTTCCGGTTACCCGGTTCAAGGCTTTGTCTTACTAGATCATCTATTGGTAGCAATGATCGAGAGATCAGGCGTAGAATGCATCAGGATGGGAACGAACGTTTCTTATTATTTCGAATATGACAGCATGTCTTTCCTGTCTTTGTCAATAGAATGTATTGAATTGTCAATACTGTCTTTCTAGCTGAAGTGTTCACGTAGGTCAAATAGCTTCTATAGCTCAATCCAATAGTAATCAACGGAGATAGAGTCCAGCGGTTCAACCAACGCTTCTAAGGGGAGCGGGGCAAGCAAGAAAGCAGGCAAAGTCATTGAGCCTATTCTATTCCGAAAGTTCCACACATGGAATGCCGTCGGCATTCTTCTCCTACTGGCTACAATTGCTTTAGCGCGAGCAGCAAGGAAAGGGCAGTCAGTGCGAAAAGGGAAGGGCATGACAGAAGGGAGATAGACCTCCCAGAAGCATGACTCTCTTTTGAGGTCACTTGCTTACTCTGATATGATTAGTTCCGTGGGCTAGTAAGATCACTATTGAGGTGAGGGTCCGAAGGAGGCTCAATCTTTCACTATTCAGGAGTAAGGGAAAGAAAATGCGATCTAAGCAAGACGCCCTGGAATTCCATTCTGTAGGGAAGAAGGACCTACTGAATAAGTCTCCAATCAATCGTAGGCGGGTGAGAAAATGGATTTGCCTCTTTCATTTAGTGTTCATTGTCGAATCGGACGCTTAACCCCCGCCCCCAACTACGGGGGAAGTCACACTTGAACTTCCTGCCGGCCTCACATCGATCGTTCTGTCCACTGAACTCATCAATCAACCTTGACCTTGAACTCCAACTCTATCTATTAGAAGTTTCAGGCTGAGGTGAGCGACTTCTTTTCTTTCTTTTTTGAGCTCTCACCTTGAGCCGA
>JAYMSH010000001.1:57500-65000 GCA_036897905.1 Aragoa cleefii | reverse complement strand
TAGTCCGTGCTATCAGGTCGTCCAGACCTCAAGTTCTGAGGTCTAAACGATTCCTGGCGGTAGATCTCCTGGCCGAGTAAATAGCTAATCCCAAAGAAGTCTTTGTGGCACGATTCTAGCTGCGTGTATGAGTGCCTCTGTGTTGAACGTGTTTCATTCTGTTGCGGTTCGATTGGCTTTTGTAAATACTTGAATTCCTTTGTCACTTGGCTGCGCTAAGGTTGACTCCTTTTTGACTGCTTTTCGAAGCATTCCATTTCGTATGTTAGCTGGCCAGTCCGTAACCAGAAAAAGTGGTCCAGTCCAGTGGTTTATTACCTATGTCCGTTCATCCATCAGAAGCCTGAAATGGTTGCTCTTTCTTCACTCTCAAAACGGATTCACTTGGCGAATAGCTTTCCTTTAGCCGGGTCTCAGATCGAGTTTTCTTCCGGGTCTAGCACCATAGCCCTATGTTTGTTCTTATTCTTGCTGCTTGGCCCAATGCCTTAGCCTTGAGTCATTCCGCTATCATTCGAAATGGTCTATGTCGGAGAAGGTTAAATATCCTATGATATTACATCTGTTAGTCCACTCTGTAGAAGTGGTGCATTTCTTTATGAGGGAAACTTGCCGCTTAACGCCCTCTCGTCTAAGGCCTAAAACGGATGAATCAAAGCCTCTCGTCTCAGCCTTTTCAGCTGCCTAATCCGATAAGCCTTCCAATGGTCCAAGGAGTTCTAACAATCGGGGAAGCTTTTGCCCTTGCCTTTAGTTAGTTTCCCTCCTGACCCGAAAGCTGGTAGTGAAGTTCCTGGCCTCGGCTCATTCCCTTCCGTTTTTAAGTGAAAGCGCGGGCTTTCCTTTTGTATCAGCGCGATGGATTCTTCTGGGGAGTGAAAAGACCAATGCAGCAGAGAACGACCGCATGAATCGGAATCCACTTATTAAGACAGACGACCGAGAAAGAAAGGCTCCGCGTTCTCCAAGTGGTTGATCTTAGCTTAGCGTGCTAGCCGCTGCTTCATTTCGTATAGTGAGAACGCTTTCTCTTATAGGGGCTATTTTCTCTGATTTGACTCAGCTTGACCTACTTGACTCAGCGGTTAGAGTATCGCTTTCATACGGCGAGAGTCATTGGTTCAAATCCAATAGTAGGTAAAAGGGACCGAAACCTCTGCTTTTGCCAGCATGACAGCAAGCACGGACTGGCAGCAAGGAGTCATGATCAAAGCATCGGTTGCTTCCACTTGTGGCCTTCTTCGACTGCCTTGACACCTTAATCTCAATATCAAGGAATCCCAACTCTTCCACAAGTAGGTGGAGACCAGGAGGGTCGGAAACCCCAACGGGAAACTTTTCACCGCGCTCTACTTCGGGATGAGAAGGATGGCCAGTTCTGTCTTCTTCGGACCCTTCTTTTCGATAAGAGGAGGCTATTCTTGAAAAGAATAGGTATCTTCAACTAGTTATTTTCACTATGAAATAAGAATAGGGATTTGAAATCCTAGAAATACCATAACTCTCTTTCTGAATGTCTCGACTTTCTTTCTCAGACCACCGGACAGGGATACGGAAATAGCAACAATGAATGGTAGAGCGGAAATCGCTTCTTATTTGCTTTCGCCTGAAACGAATCCCTCGCTTTGATAAGAAATCTCTGAGTAAACAACCTTTGAGCTGAGGTAATATGAAAGATTTAGGGTTAGCTTTGCGTTCCTTGAGTATGTTTCTGCCCTAAACTAAGAAAGAGTATAGTGCTCGTTTTGATAATAGTATTCCATACTATCTGCTGGAAAGTTTTCAACGTCCCCCTTATGCAACTACGGGAATTTCTTCTGGTTCGCTGCTATCTGAGCCTACAGCTCACGAGTGACCTTGAACTGGCCAAAAGCAAAAGCTTTCTATTTGAACGGAATTCCACAATTGCATTACCATCGTATTATTGGAATCAACAATCTCAGGGTGTATCCAATGTGATCGACCCTTCGCGACTCTACCTTTTCTTTTTGCCGGTCTTCCCTTCCAGCAATAGCTACGAATTCACTCAATAAGAGTGTAGGCATAGATCTAGGTGACAGTAATAGAAAGATAGGGGCGGATATGGATTCTAAAACGATGTTCTCCCTTAGTGGCCTAGCCTACCTTCGCTTCGGGATTTACCTGAGAGATCTTCTTTTTAGAGTACGTACCACTCCTTCTTCCTTTCAAGAGAAAGAAAGTTAGCTCTCCTTCCAGATCAGATAAGCATACTTCCCAGAATTCGAAACAAGAGAGCTGCACCTTCTGTATGCCAACCTGCTTAGCTACTTAGTCTGGTTTCCAGGAAGTCTTTTGACGGACCTTCCCCCTCTTAAGAGACAGGTTTGAAGACTGGATCACCACCACCGCTTCACTTACGCTTTCTCAATCTCTACGAAAACGACTTTGTGACTCTATTTTCATTTCGTAATTCAGTGGGACGACCGAGCGAGTCACTCTTCTCTTGTATTCACGGACGTGAATGTGTGAAGGATCTCCTCTTGTATAGCTGTAAGTCATAGTGTTGGTCGATGATGTCGCGACTAGAGGGGAGCCCCGACAAGGTTCATTTGAACTAAGAATGCAAGTCAGAAGTGCAGAATGGTTCCTAAGGCCGCCCTCTAACATGTTGAAATGTGTAAACTGGGGTGGGCTTTCGGACCTGGTAGCACAACTAGTAGTTTGCTTTGAATCCTCCCAGAGCAATCTCGTGAACAATCTTTAACATGCCTCGAGGCAGACGCCTAAGGTTTCCACTTAGAATCTTGACACACAGCAGTCAATCCAGGCCTAGACGACTCTCTAACTCAACTAAAAAGCAAACTGCAATCTTTATCGAAGTCGTATTCGACAGGAAGCACCTCTTTTTCTTCCGGGATAAAACCGAGAATTCGTTTTCATTAAATGAAGGTTCAAGACTGGGGTCTTTCCAAGGCAAATCAGGATTTTGAGAAATGGAATTGATAAATGACATTGAGCACCTTTCGCGCCATAGTGTACATGGTGACATGAAATTCCTTTTGCGGATAGACTCCTTTCGCTCATTAGCCGACTCGCTAAACAGAAAACTCAAGCTCCACATTTCGATCAGAGAGAGCCTAGCAAGCGCCCCAGTCACTTGTCCTAGCGCCCTTCCACCAAGCTTTAGGCTCTAGCCTGCCCAGCTTCATAGTGCCTCATACCTGCGGCCCAGTCTCGCTGCCTCTTCTGAGAAAGATTGAGATGAAAGTCTTCAATAAGGTTGCTTCTTCTTTCCACTGGACACCCTACATTCTACAGAGGGGAATATGTTTGGAATAAAGGATCACTGCTTAGGACAAAAAGAAGTAGGGGAAGGCTCAGAAATAAGGTCTTACTCAGCAAGAGGGTCGCAGGCAGGGCTTTTCTTTCACTACAGAGCTACTATAGCGGAAGAGTGACTCTTCCATTTGATCTCCCTTGCCTTCCACTTGAAGAGAGTTCTAAGGAGTCCCTCAAGATCCCAATTTCACAATCAGCGTATAGTGATCACAGAAAGTTCGAGAGCCTCTGCAACTCTTGTAGCTGGTCGATCATCTTGCTTTCCCTCCCCCATGGCCATCTCAGCTTCCCCGCGAGACTCTGTTTATCCTGAAGTGAAGGTTCTTTCTTCTTAGCCTACGGATTGCGATCGTTGAGATGTCATTGTTGAGATCAGAAGCGGGCTTGAACTGCTTTATTCGGTCTTCAGCTGGCCTATGATTGGAGGCTGCTGAAATAGAAGAAAAAGCAGAACACTCAGTAAGTAAAGAAGACTCGGCCCTCTAATGCCCAGTTCCTAGTTCAAGTTATGGGTACTACCATCTTGGGTCAAAACTCGAAAGGATCTCCCAGTGGGAATGGAAACTTCATAGAGCTAACTAGGTCCTATCTTTTCTTTATTCTTACCTTTACTTAGAGAGGGGTACTCTCGATTATGTTATGGTCTTCCTGTGGTACCACCTAAAGCGGATGGTTTAGCAAGAACGTCTGATTCAACAACATCCGTGGTATCATCTACAGATTAAGCTACAACAATTGTATCGTCTACTGAGTCAGCGGCATCAGACTTGACTCTAACATCATATGACTCAGCAGCATAAGTCGTCAAGGAAAGCGGCGAAAGGCTTCCTAATGGATTAGTGTATGAGGGGCAACCGGGACTCTTAGAAAAATGGACTGGATGACCCGAAGAGAAAGAATCTGAGAAAGCAAGAAAGGGTCCCCCTGACTTAGCAATCTTTGTCCTACTACTTAACCGACTCCAGACTTCAGTTCCTAACTAGCAAGCTGAGGTAAGGGTTTTTTCATTCAATATCAACTGTTACGTAATAGAAGAGTCAGGTAGGGGATTGGGCTATAGCCTCTTATCTAAAGAATAGGAAGTATGCCGCTTCTTAAAAATATAGAAGTTTTGAGCAGAGGCTACAATCCCTCCGAAAAATCCTAAATAAGCCGATGCGGGGGATCCCGGTATAGCTGAAGGCTGTGAACGCGGCTTATCAAAAAGCAAAGTCAAAAAAGAGCTTCAAAGACAATCAGGCATCTTCTTATTGAAGGAAAGATTACAGAAAGAAAAGACCGTGGTGCCATTTTCGCTTCCTACTATTCGAGGATGATGACTATACTCTTAGTTGACGACTTTCCCTCTTCTATCTAGATTCCTCCGCCAATCTCGCTTCTTCTTCCCCTCCCCTATAGAACTAGAACTAGAAGTAGGCAAATCAAAACAATCAATCAAGACTAGTGCCGTCCCTTTTTTTATTGAAAACGGGCCCCAGGACAGGTTTTGATCCGCGTGCCGCTGCTCTTCGAGTTTTGGTTCCAAATGAAGAACTAAAGCTTTCGATTGACTTTGTCTTCAGTTCAGTGAACCGATCCTGCGACCCGGTTTTTGAAGATTAGATCCCCTTATCGTAACGACGAAGCGCGATATACGCCGCGCATTTAACAAAATGAATCACAGGCCGTAAGCTCCTTCCTACCTTACCCATAGCTTTTCCTTGTCTTTCTCCACCCACCAGCCCATACAACTCTTTTCCATAGGAAAAAGGGTTTCCTTAGAAGTTTTCTCATATTTGGTGGTTGACGAACTTTCTCCATAGTCCATCAAGCCTTCTGCTACTCGATAGACTACCCTATAGTGGGTGCGGTTTTCAATCTCGAGCGAAGTTGCACAAAGAAAGAGAATGGAATAATCAATAGAATCCTTCTGGGTACTTCAACAGGTCCATAGAAAGCGTTAGAAAACTTCGTTGATAGAGTCTATCCTCCCTTCTTGCCGCGCAATCCCAAGTCAATACCGAAATGCCGTATATTTATGGACTGGGTCTCAGCTTCCGCTTTTCCATAAGCTATAAAAAAACCCCCTTCTCTTTCTCAACAGGGCATTCGTGCAGAAGCCTTTCTTTCAATGTCTTGTCATTCTTCATGTACAGCTCTTTCTGTCCATCTGATCTTTCCTGTCATTGAAATGGAAGAGGGACAACTAGTTAGCTTTCAATTGTCATTGGTCTACTTACTTTTCCACTTTTCGGCTTAACGACTGCTACCTTTTTCGATTGCTTTCATTCCTTATACCGTTCGTGCCCTACGACGAGTAGGCAACTGACTCCCTTTAGAGTTGGTTTAACACTAATAAGGGCGCCAAATTACGAGTGCTATCTAAGAGATTGGTTGCTTTTTAGGGTTTCCTTCAAACTCGAGAAAGAATAAGATCAGAAAGATTGGACAGCTTTCAAAGCTTAGAAAGAATAGAATGAAGATGGCATCGAATCAAAGCTGTTGGAGGAAGAAAGGCTTTGCCCCTTACCCGCTCAGAAGGAACTTCAGGTTTTCGGGAATGGAATCCGCATCCCTTGACGTGGGTGCTATTGAATTGTATAGAATCGGGCAAGCAACTTATTGTCCATGGGGAGGCAGAAGAATAATAGGTTGGGTACCAATGATACTTCTTCCTCAAATGTCATTGCGTGGATTAAGGCACGGAGTTCATAAGTAAGCATGAAGCTTGCCTGACTTGAGGAGTGAAAGGCTTGTGCAAAGATCCTCTTGGTTTCTCCTTCGGGAGTCTTTGACTTGTACTTAAAAGACTGATGCCATGTAGAGGTCTTGCAGAGCCACCCCTTCCGAAAGTCGTACTGATCCGTCAACAACACAACCAGAGACTAGCAGCGTTGAAAGAGCTCGAACAACTAGTTCTCAATGGAACCTTCCCTATACTTTCAGTCGAGTTCAATTGCATCGAGCCTTAATGCCCAGCTCTAAAGTAGGATAGGTAGGTACTCCTTCGAAGACTCGTAATGGCCGTTCACTCAGAACTTCCAATCCTGAGAGTGACGAATTCCTTGTCTGATTCCTACTTGTTGAACTACTAGAGCTGCGAAAGCTAAGGCTCTGCAAGACCTCGACTTAATAGTATAGGAGAGGAAGGATTCCGGAATGGATAGAGTCAAGTCAACTATGGCATTCCAATCGCCAAATCGTTATCAACTCTTTGTCTAGAGTCAGTTGGTGTGAATTCGGTTCTATGCAATTGACGAAGGAGGTTCACAGGCAAGTAGTGAGGGGATTGAGTTTCACTCTTGAGAGATAGCCAGCCAGATAGTGTTGAGAGCTATCTGTAGCATAAGGTAAGGCCTCCCAATAAGAGTTCAGTCGTAAGTCCGCCCCCTTCAACCACCTGACCCACGTCATAAGACTTGGGCAATATGGTAGAAAATGAAAGAACTCACGGAGCGCATAATACCGAAGCAGACTTCCACGCTTTCTTGCGAGACGTCCAAACCAAAGAAGTCGGTAAGCTCACAATGGAAGTCAAGGAACTTCTCGCTTTACTGACTCACTTTCCACCACCTATAGAACCTTTCATCCACCGCTTAGCGGCGCCATGAGAAGGTTGAATAGCCCTAGTTCCAGTTAGGTTCCCAAACAATCCCCACATGAAGAGGACTGCTAGAAATATCAGGATCCGAAGGAGAAGAAGTTTCAGGGATGAAAGAACTCTACTATCTCTATAGGAGAGGTAATCCGCTACTTCTGAGGCACAGCGAGAAGAAGTTCTAAGTAAGGGCCTCTTTGAATTGAGTCTTATCCCAGGGATTCCTCTGACTATTCCCATTTCATCAATTCCTTATCCCTCCCTTGTTATTAAAGTCTTTGACTAAGTCGGAGTGGAGCGCTAGTCCTAATGAACACTGCGGAAGTAGGAGTGGAATGGATTCTTATAGCTGCTAGAGTCAATGCCTTCTATTCTGTCCTGGACTCTATAGTGGAAAGCCCTGACTTTAGAGATCGGGTAGTAAAGAGAAAGCCACTTTGATTAGGCCGGGATTCGAATCCAACTTCTGTTGCATAGCAGTCCCATTTTTGGTCTCCCCCATAACATACATTCTCACTTCTTCCATATCTGGCTCCGCTGCCTCTCATCCAAGACCTGGGTAATCACGTACTATTCCAGCCTATTCCTCAATAGTTGACCTACACAAAGGAAGAATAGCTATA
>JAYMSH010000001.1:30000-50000 GCA_036897905.1 Aragoa cleefii | reverse complement strand
GGAGGTCATGTGCCAGCCCTTCTCCCTAAAAGCACTTTTACAGCCAACATTCCTTCCTTTTCAATAGTCAATTCGAGAGCGTAAATAGACACTCTCTTTGTTCGGCACGCGTCCAGTCCAAACATATGCTCCTATAGCTCTCCTCTCTGATTGCGCGTTCAACAACTACAACCTTGCGCTCCGAGGCCGCTTTTTACGCTGACACTGCCCCGTACCCTTGCTCGCTTGCCGCCCTGCGGCTTGCGCTTGCTTACAGCCGAAACCCACCTGCCTTACCCACACCTATACAAAGAGAGCATAAGAGAACGAAAGGAATCAAAAGTCCTAACTAAATCATAACACAAGCTACCCATTCCATCTATCATATCAGTCGAGTCGATCCAATTCGTTCTTATCTATAGATAAGGCAAGAACTTATGACCTCGCGGATGGAGAGGGATTCGAACCCCCGGTATTCCTATCAATACTTCGGTTTTCAAGACCGACTCTTTCAACCGCTCAGACATCCATCCCCTGCGCTTCGCACGCCCTATCTATCCGCGCGCTGGCGGGTAGGGGCAACTCTATGTGATTCGCTACGCCTCGCCTCTTTCTATATGATAATATGCACCTTGGTTGCTGCGCTCCCTTCGGGTAATAGCAAGAGAGTGAAGAACGAATGATCCTCCAACCAAAATGATTGAGTCCGCCTCAAGCGAGTGAGTTCAAGGCGTGGCAAGAGAGCGAGTTCGACTCGCGAACGATCAGCAAATGAAGGACCGATCCTTTTGCGCTGTTGCGAGACTGTGGCGGCTCACGAGCAACATATAGACTAAGGTTGCCCATCACTCCCTCGCTCTTTTTTGAAGCCCTTTCGATTCTCTTTCTATTCCATATCCTCCATAAGAAGACTGAAGGCCCAGCTTCGCGAAGCAGCTCTCTCCCCAGCCCACAGCATAGTGTGGAATCTGGATCCTTTTATCAAGCACCATTTCTTTTAGATGGAAGGGTGTTCTCACTCTATTGGATCAAGTCATAACCTAAGCCTCCTACTAGTAAGAAGCTGTTCCCGAGCCAGGTTCAGTCCCATTTATTCCTATTGTTTAGAAATGTGGAAAGGAAGGTCAGATCAGAGGGTGGATAATTGCGAGGGAGAAGGCAGCGCCCCTTGCTGGATAGAATATCGATAAATGGTATTGGGGTGCTCTCTAAGTGAGGAGCCATGGAACTCTAGCTTAGAGAGGGGGCCGGACAAAGGTCTAGGTTAAGTCCGGAGAGAGGGCTTTCTCTATGGGGAAAGAAATATTTCAGTCTCTTTGGTCGCTTCTTGTGCATAAAATAAAGGAAGGGCGGGGCAGCAGCTTTCCCTTTCGTTCAAGCGGCTTTAAGCTCCTTAACTTAAGCTGAAATGCTAGAAGTTTAGTTGTTTCAGACAGTCATCTAGTCTTTGACTTTGCTTTTTTCGGGCATTCATCCCGAGACTCCATCCCCTTAAGGAAGGTGATCCTTCATCTAATGCCGTGCTTTTCCAACTCCCCTTCTTCCCATCTCAGCCATCTCTCTTACCTGAGCATAGAAGATAAGGGAAGAACTCCTCTCATCGTCCAATAGCAGAGACAAAGCCAATGAAAAGCGGACTCGGATTTGACTTTGATTCATAGGAATAGATCTTTCAGTAATAGTGTAATAGTTGCTCCTTCCTCTTTTATTCGATAGTGGGACTTACTTGCCTTACACCGGCCTTACAAGGAAGATGAGTCCTCTTCGGAACTCTTTTCCCTCTATGGTTGGTTAGCAGCTTTGACAAAGACAGCTCTTTCTCTTGCTGTAATACAGACAAAGTTCACGACGGGGGTTCTGATAAGCAATGCTTCCTACGTACCTCTCCTCTCTTGCCGATTCCAAACTTCAGGAGGAGAGTCGCTCAGCCGACTAAAGCGAAAAGCAGAGTTGGAGCTTGGCAA
The DNA here is from genome assembly GCA_036897905.1 of Aragoa cleefii. Lineage (NCBI taxonomy): Eukaryota > Viridiplantae > Streptophyta > Magnoliopsida > Lamiales > Plantaginaceae > Aragoa > Aragoa cleefii. The sequence continues at coordinate 48,057 of JAYMSH010000001.1, read as the reverse complement.
TGCAGTTGATCTTCTTGCAGCTGAGAGAGATGCTGGCATTGAATGAAGCTGATTCCCGGATAGAAAGAACCTTCTATAATGAAGAGTAGGATGTGAGGGAAAGCCCTCTAGTCGAGTAAGATAACTGAAAGTTTCAAGCCAGTAAAGTCCGTTAGTGGGGGAGTTAACCCGGAGATTCGTCAATCATCTTCTGGAAAGGACTCAAAAGAGCAGGAGCAGGGCTTGTCCTGGGCAAGGGATACAGGTATGTCATAAAGATGAAGCTTGAAAGCGGGGCTGTGAAACTCAATCTCCATCATCAAAGACAGGGGCAAGAAGGATGTGATCGATCCCCACCCGAACGAAAGTCACTCGACTTCATCAAGGGAAGGGGTTTGAAAATAAATCGACCAATAAGGAACTAGACGATCTTACAGCCTCTTGCTTTACACTCGGAACGAATCCTTCAGATCAATCTGTATCCCATTCTTTCCTCCACGGATTGATGGGATGAAGCCATCTACCTGCATCTTCTAAATGAACGGATGCTCTTATCTTTCATTCTTTCTCCTCTACCTCATGCGAAGTATCCGGCTTATATATAGAACGAGGTAAGAGAGTTTCCATTCTGCCCTATCTAAGTCTAAGTAACGGGCAACTACTATAGCCTTTTAGGATTCTTCCGTCAGTCCGTACCTGGGAAGATCACATACTCGAATGAGCTAACCAGCTAGCGAGTGTGGTTCAATATAATTGAATCGACTAAAATGGTGTTTTCACTAAGCTTAGATGAAAAAAGAAAAATCTCGTAAGCAGAGTCCCTAGGCGCTCAATGATCAATAGGATATTTGCTGTTTGTTGAAGTGGTTTCATCTGAAAAGTCCCTAGCGAATCAGAGAAAGGGTCTAGCTATAGCTCGGTAAGAAGTTAGAACTCAGCGACAGGAGAGGTTCGATGTGGTTGAAGAGCAAAGCAGCGAGAGGAGATATGCACAATCACCTGAAGTAGATGCAGATGCGATGGCTTTTAGGTCTGAACCATATACGTGTTATACCTCCAATCAAAATGAATTAGGTTAAAGAGGCATACCCTGGTCCTTCAAGGTTCTCAAGAGGAGAGCTATAGTTCGTTCGGTCTACAGGGCATTCAATGGAATCTTCCCTTGATCCAACTATGTGTATTTGACTCCGAAATGGGGCCATAGAGAAGAGCGATGTAGTGAAACTCGAGCTAAGCGCTTCCGGAGATGTGGTTTTGACGACTTCCTTCTTAGATTCGTTCCCATGCCCGGTCTAACTGTAAACCCATATCGAATCTTCTCAAACAAAGTCTTTTTATGGGGGACTTTGCGGATGAAACATTGCTGTGACACGCCTATGGATGATCTATTCGATCAGTCCCATTAGATAGCATCTCCGAGACATGATCTGGCTTCTTGCTCAATGTCCTCTTTGAGAGCAGAGTTTTCCTAGGCTTTCCATGAACACATACGATATTTTGTACGGTGTTGAATGTGCTTCTTTTTACACCCCACCCGAAATGGAAACCCAAAGCGCCCTCTAAGCTTTCGACCCCAAAGCATCTTTCGGAATTAGACTACAATTGGATCGATAAGTCAACCCGAAGCGAAGGCAGAAAGGAGGTTCAATTTCCGGTCTTTTGTCCGGTTCTCTAACCCAACTCCACAAGTTTGAGCCAATGAGAGTGAACCGATGCCCTATCAACAAATCTCGTAGAAGATACAGTCGATTGCCGGCTTGCTTTTCCCTCATCGGACTGGTGCTCGGGGGATATGACCGGATCTACGGGTTATCACCCAAACGCAATATGGGTCTCTTCTGTCTTCGAATAAGTCAGAGTCTTTTCTGGATGGGAGAATGACTTTGCTTTGAGGGTGCAGTGCTCGCAGAAATTGCTTCAAGCGCTATAGCTCTGTCTTCCGATCAAGTCGATAGCATAACATAAGATTTCCTCAGTATTAAGCCATGAAGCAGATCGAGCTATTTATTAAGATCGGAGAAAAAGCAATAAGATGGAGCAGAGGATCTCAAACGAACTATACGAAGACTCTTTGAGCGCAGACAGACAAGAAACCATAGATTTGGGCTGGCTATTAAGCAGACCAAGCAACCGTAGATCAGATCAGTGTATCCAATCCTTCCTTCTAAGCTCGCTCTGATCCCGCCAGAATAGACTTCATAAATAAGGCTAACCAGGGACGAGGGTCTACCGGAAGTAGCCTCTAGTCCTGCCCTTGCCAGAAGGTTTCAACCCAGTGTATCTCTCTTCTCTTTTGGATTGGCGGGTCAGCGAGTTTGCTTTAACTGAGAAGATGGGATCTACTCTCCTCCAAGAAAACCCGGAGATGCGGTAATCGACTGTACGACGATCTAGTTCTTATTGAGAGTCAACTATAATCCACCTTGGAGAGTGAAGGCATGTCCTTGAACTCGCTAAGGCAGCTCTTTCTCAACGGCATCTATTTCGCGAATACAAGCCTGATAATGAGTCTATTCTAATAGAATAGCCAGAGAATATTCGAGTGACTGACGCGGATTCTCAAGCAGCTTCTTCCACTTGCCCAGCTTTCGGATATATTCCATTGACCAACAGCGAATAAATGGAAATAGAAGGGCTTCCCTTGCTCTCACACCCTGGTTGTTTTCGGGGATATCCACTGCTAACTGACAGGGCAGATCGACCATCCTTGTGTTAGTAAGCAATCAATCCTATGTTCGGAAAGGAAGCAAGATCCCTATACGGCGGCGTTTGGTAAACTAGGGCATACCTTGCTTTCCAATGGTTGACTTATAGACTGACCAACAAAAGACATCTACCGGTTATGCCCCTTTGGTTCCATGCGCTGCTTCGTGTACCACCTTTTCCAAGGAATGAATCCTCTTTCTCTCAATTACGAGGAGGGAGCTACTTCTTCGGGTATCGATTCTAATGTGTTACGCATATAGGAAAGTCTGAGATGTCAATGACAGAATCTACCATTTGAGTCGATTTTTACGCGATTTCCTCTACTTTATCTTCCCCTTTTCTACTCTATTTTGGAAATCTCTCTACTTAAGTTATTATTCAATCAAGAATCGAAGAGCGATTCAAGGAACAAGTCGCATCTAACCTATCGCTTAGCTCTTCAAAACCATCTAACCTAGGTATTAGTTCGGGCTATCTTTTTGGTTGCAACATTGGAAGATTGATGAAAAAAAGAAACATATGATCGTCCTGGATCGATAGGCTCGCCTACCATCTGTGAAATCGAATCGAAGGAAACAGGAAAGAAGAGAGAATTACACTCTACCGCATCTACGAGTTCATCTTCGCGTCCATGAGCTGGATCCTATCTAAACTCTTTTGAGCTTGAGAAGAAGATGTTTATGGATTGGATTATCGAAGACTGAGGCTCATCGAAAAGGAGCATAATCCGTCTTGATAGAGAAGATCGGTTATAGGAAAGATGTAATAGAGTTGAGTTGACTCGACTAGTTGGCCTTTTGATCGGTATCGAGCTAAGCTATAGGTGTTCGAAGTCTTTCTTTCCGCCTGGATCGAAAGCATAGCATTGATTCATAAGTCTAATTCCCACTTCGAAGGGAAACTCACTCTACCAGCCAAAGAAGGCAAAGCAAAGTCATTCTACCAGCCGCCAATCCAGAAGCAAGGTCAGCCTTCCCTCAATTATGCCAATGGTTGTGCTAGCGATCCTTCCCGGGTTCGTTAAGGCTATTGTGAAGCAGATCCCTCTCTTTCCGTTGCTTGCTTATGGTCTGATCCGATAGCTGGTTTAGCGAATAAGGCAAGATCCTCTCTTTCTTTCATGATTCCAATCATTCTACATAGAAAGAATAGGAAGACGAAGAGAAACCCCCAATCTCACGTTGAGAAGGTTACCATGTTGTTGGTGTCTTTCCTACTTCCCGCTATTCATATATGGTTTTGAGAGCATCTAAAGTTAAGGAGCACGGGAAGAACTTGTCTCCCTCATTAGGTGTGCGCCAGGTCTCCTGCAGGGCTTTGACATCCCGTATGGTTATCTACCGGTAGTCAAAGTGAAGTAGATCTTAGATCCTATATATAGAGTCTGTTTTCAGGTATCTACCGAAGACCCTCCTTCATTCAAGCGGAACACGTGCTCAGAGTCCGTGCATCAAGGTCAGGATATTCCCCTTGTTGATCACCCATAGGAATGAGACCTCTGGATGGTGCCTTAGCATCCCTTTTCTCATTTCCTTTTTTGATGTGCCTCTATCCTTGCCAAAAAGACTCCCCTAGTTCCCCTTGAAAGAAGAAGTCGCTCTTGAGGAAAGAACTGAAGTAAGTTCTTGCATCTTAGTTACAATCTTATGGATCTCGAGCTCTACCAAATGGTTCCAACTTCATCTCTTAATGGGAATTCATTAATGACTAGTTGTCTTGATCTCCTTGCGAATTGGTTCTTTTTCTTAATAAACAAACCGGTGAAGGGATGCTCTCTATTAAGAGAGTTTGACTAGTCTTATTAATGACTCGTCTGATTCATTCGTTTTGTAAGAAAGAGCTTATTCTAGCTCCACTAAAGAGTCACATTTAATTGAAAGTACTGTTTTGAGTATATGAGATCCACACTTTGACACCTAAGATTCCGTAACGAGTAGTGCGCAGAAGCCTAATCCATCTTTCTATATTACCGGCCCCTTCGATTCTTGATGGAATCATTCCTGAATATAGAAGAGATCTTCTTTCGCTCCTGAAATGATAATAAATTGAGGAGTAAAGCAGCTCGTCAATTACATAGATCCGATCGGTCTCGAGCATAGTGAGAGGAGAGGAGATATTACATAGATGACGACGTTCATGCCTATAAAATTGGCATGAAATTGTAGTCTCAGGGCTAAGAGGTGTCTTATGGAGAAAAGACGGATATAGCATATGTCCCGCGAGTGGGAGCTGTTGGCGTAATAGGGCCTGGACCGTTGACTGGGAGCTGAGAACTCGTCTTTCTCTGGTGAGATCGCCCGAGGAACCTTTTTTAGACGTTGCCGCTATCCTGATTCCGGTTTTTGAAGTGGAACTTCAGTTTCCGACATAGGGAAGCGGTCCGGTAATGGGTAGTCAACCTATGTCTTCCCCCTCTTACCAGTTCCTAAAAATTCATAGTAATGCTCATCTTTCCGTATACCCTGCCGCTGGCCTCCTTCGAAGGTGAGCCGGGTAGAATAGAAGCCCGGAGCAGCACCATCTAGCTCTTGCGCTAGTCGGTGGAAGGATAAGACTCTCCCCTAAGTTGCTAGAATATCTTTGGGCTTAGTTCCAATCGTCAATCGTATATTATCCAGCATATGCAAGGGGCTGATTGCCCTCAGGTGGAATGGAATTATTCAGTCTTAGACCACCCTTCAAGAACATTGCACGTAGCATCACCACTTCCTACGCATTTCGTCGGTCAAAAGACTAGGTCCAATTTCCTATTTCCACATCTCCTGTACCTATCTTATGGTCTAATTCACCTCGCAACTAAGGGCGCACTTCTCTTATCGTAATTACAGGATCACCTCGTATTTAGTACTTCTATGATATCGAAATCCGGGTGAAACTACGGTTCACCCACTTCTGGCTCATCAACTGAGGCAACTCATCTTCGGTTTTGATTCTTCCCTATCAACCTACCCTAAAGCATAAAAAACTACGTCAATCAGAGGTTGTTAGCCCCTGTCCATGATTGGTTGATGGCGGTTCTTCGCCAGATACCCATGGATGAGACCTTCGAACCGCAAGGGCGGAGAAGTGGTTTACTTGTGAAAACTTCACTATAGACAGCTTTCTTAGCCAATCACTCTATCTCTGAGAAGTTGTGCTATGAGGAGGCTCTTTGCGTCTTTCGTCCCATCGAGGAAATACCCGGCTAGCTCTTCAAACAAGCCCCTCGGTCCACACAGTTGTCCATGTACCAGTAGAAGATTCAGCAGCTACCGCGGCACCAGCTTTGAACCCAAGACTTGCTTTAGTCTCTGTTTGTGGTGACATAAATCCCTCCCTACAACTTATGAATTAAGAATTCTCGCAACAACAAGGTCTACTCGACATGACTTAGGAGTTAATGAAACCTTTCACAGGAATCTTTCAAAAAATTATCACCTAATATTATCATATCAATTAATCAGAAAGGTTCGTTATTAAACCATGGTATTTGATTTGTCAAATACATCATCGAGTGAAGGGACCTTTGACTAATAAGGGTATCTGGAGAATAAGATCGGTTGGCAACTCAAATGGATCTTTTCTTTCTTTGCCATCCTACTGGCCTAGCCATACCAGAGGAGGAAGGGTCTTACTTAGAGACGCAACCTACGATGAATTTCGGGATATGAACTTAGGATAGTAGTCAAACGAGCGAAGCGATAGGTACGCAAGTCAGTCATAGGTAGCAGAAAGTGTGATTACCATTCCCCTTCCCTTTCTTGTGTGGTAGGCTCATCTTCTTCCGTTCTGGCTCTCTTCCCAACCCGGACTCGGAAATGAAGCCTTACCCGTCGCCTCCCTCCCTATCCTCATTCCAAAGACTGGTAAAAAGACCTATCTTTTTTAGAATAAAGAACTTTTTGGGGTTTGAGACTATAAGCTCGAAAAGGTTAGGCGTAGGATTTCGATGCCCAAGTGCTCCAGCTTTCGAGGAGAGGGGTATGGGGGGTGCTATTTCTCCAGTTTGAGATCCGTTTGAAAGTGTTTACTTTAGAGGAGGTAATCTAGTAGCAGTACCGGTCCCGATGGTGATCTCTTTGGGGTCCAGGCCCTTTCCCATCCTGGGATCAAGGCTGTGAGAAAAGCCTGTTTTGTAAAGCCAGGCCAGCAAATGCAATCTCTGAGTCTAAGGAAATTGCTTTACACCGGTGTGAAACCCTTCTCTTTTCCTTCCTTGTGCGCCAGGACTAGACTCCATTTTCTAAAACCAGTGAAGATATTTGCAATTCTCTTCTCAATGTCGTGTCAGCTGAGGGAAAAGAACTTCTTCTGTGCATCAATCACACCCGGCGAAAGGCGATAAAGACCCGGCCAGACGAATCTCTTTTTCTTTCTAGAACGCAATTTCAGTCTAGTTGATAGGATTCACTCACAGGAAGAATGAAAGTGAAATTGCTTTTGAGTTCAAAGAAGACGCCTCCTATAATAGATTCAGCTCCAGCTGCGCTTTGCTGATTTCTTTCTCAATCCTGAATCCGAACTTGCAACTTTCATCACGAAAGACGCTTTCTCAGTATCTATTCAATTCGGACTTCATGCTCACTTCAGAAATGAAGCTAATAAGGCCTAAAGCTGAGCGACGAGTCCACTGGCATGAGAATCAAGCGAAGTAGAGCGATAAGCACACTCTCGATTGATCAAAAGAAGCTTCACGACAACTTCCATTCCTGGCCCAGAAGGAAAGAGACGAAAGCAATTCCTTGTTCCATCAAAGGAAGCTAATGGGCCGCCCTTAGAAAACCATTAATCTTGACCCTAGTGAAGGATGAGAGGAATAGGTGGTTTCAAAAGGATAGAGTTCTTTTATATGACGCTCTATCTGTATTGGATTGGATGGATGCCTTAGCTGTGGGATAGAAGACTTCAAGTCTTCTTTTTCTTTGATTGCCTCAGTCCTTGACTTGAACACTTCGCTGAAATCATGTAGTTGAGGTCATCCCTTAGTGGACTGATTCAACCTTGTAGCATATCTTGCAGCCCTTAGACCGGTCTCCCCTCATTCACCTTCAAGGCCTATTCTTTTGGATATCTTTGTTCCCTTCTTTCCTAGAACATCCTTTTCTTCTGATTGATGGGACTTCCTTCGGAAAAGCAATAGCAAAGAAAATCAAAAGGACGCAGGAAAGACTAAACCGAGGCATCTTCATAGTCAGAAGAGGGTTCCCCGCAATTCAGAGGGCTCAGCTCAGATCGAAGAAAAGAGCAAAGGGAGGTATCAACTATACGAAAGGATAGCTATTCCTTGCATCGTTAAGAGTTATAGCTTACTTCTAGGCTTCCGGGGAAGGGAATGTCATTCTTCTCTATTCTATAGTTTTAGTTGAGGTCGGGTAGAAAAAGAGAGAAGATTGATTTCCTTCGTTCAAAAGAGCTCTTGCCTTCAATAAAGGTTTGGAACCCTATACAACAAGGGACTGGGACTCTTTCTTGTAATCCTCCTCGTTAGCACGTGAAAGTCGACCCTTTCTATTGTATCATGCCACGTGACGTCTGATCTTGGTGGACCTGCTACGAAAGAAGTTCAGCCTTTACCTGAGAAGATAGCCAACTTTGCATGTATCTAACGGTGGGCGTGGAGAACTATCGTTGCGTAAGGACAAGGCGCGTTAGCCTATCTATACTAAAGGTGCTCCCCTTACGTCAGTTAACAAAGTCAGGGAGATTTCTCTTTCCACTTTAGGAGTCTTTTTTTTCCATGCAGTTGCTTTGGCTCTCCCTTCCCTGGGAGCGGGTTCGAGCTCTGTTCCATCCATTGCAGCTTCCGTAATTCCTTCTCATTGCGAGAAAGTTCCAATTCCCTGTCCCGGTACTAGACCCGGTAGTTGTAGTTTATCTACAGCAGTCCTTTTCACGTGAAGGTCTTTCAAAAAAATGAAAAATCCATCAGGTAGGTTTGAAAGCCTTCCAATTGCTCCTGTTCGGTACCCTCATGGAAGTAAGGAGTCGCTACCCCTTCTTCTATTGATAGGAACTCCTTCTTTCTCAACCTTACCTTAGTTGATAGGGGTAAGGGAAGCCTGGGATATTTAAAAAAGGAAGAGATGTTGGACCAACCCGGCTCTCGAGAGAAGGAATTGACCAAAGCATTGATTGGAGGAAGGACTCCTTTCTCTGACTGAAGGGAACATCTTAAACGCTTCCTTAGTCTTAGGACGGATTTAGTGAACGTAGCTACTTAGCTGCATTGAGAAGGACGCCCTAGCTGGCAGGCCACTTAGCTGCTATGAGACTTATTTGCTGCTATCAGAGATGGGATGCATTAGTTAGGGAGGTCCCCTTTTGTTAGGTAAGCTTATTCTTGCTTGAGTTGGGAGTAAGCTCGCATCGGTCTTCCTTTCCCCTTTCTAAGGCAATGCTGACTTGAGGGCAAGAATCTCTTGGTGAAAAAGCCAATCTTGAGAAGAGCTCGACAAGTCCCTACTCTAGAATAGCTTGAAGAGTAGGGAGCTGACAATCGAACTTTTCATCGACGCTTCCCCTAACCGGATGCTATGTGCAAAGGCGCGTATAAGGGGGCATGCTTGTGCATGGTTTGGTATCAATGATTCTTACCTTGCCATCCGCTTCTTAAGGAGCGTACTATCGAACAAAGCATATTCGGACATCCGCACATCCGGGCATCTGGTATTCAAGGTTTAGTTCCTAAGATTTCGTATTCTTCTTTTTGTGTCGGGAAGTGCTTTCGATTCCATGTTTTTTTGGGCATTTGAATGCAAAAAAGGGGGGGGGAAGGATTGGCTCTAGCCTTAGATTCCGGATCTGCATCTGCAGTACGAGTGACTCCAGCCGGTTCTTCATACTAGTAATGGAACTCTGGTGCCCGACCCTTGCAGGTATACTTTGACACATAAATCTCTGTCTGAACGAGCCATTTCGATGCTTCTTCTGGCCCCTTTCTCCCTTCAGCCTAATCTTCCCTTCATCATGTGACGGAATCAATGAAAGGAATTCACTCAGGATGGAACTAACTATAGGATAGGAGCAAAATCACCATCACTTGGACTGATAGGTATAGAGTTGGGACTTCCTTCTGTAACTCTCGAGGTGGCACAAAGGCAACGAAGTGAAACTCCCCTTTCCTTCGAAAGGTAGGAGCTAAAATCCGGCTCGGTTGGGGTAGATCCAGGAGAAGAGCTGTGCATAAAGGCACAGCGCTATGGCTATTGAACAGGCTCGCACTTCGGTTAGGCTTGGCTCTCAGCTCCTTCGATTAGGCTCGGGGAAGGAGGGCTCAAGTCTTAGGTGCTTGATCTTGCAGGCTTGGTTTGTGTTTGTTTCTTTGGTCGATTTCTCTTCTTCGTTCCATCCCCCGTTTAGTACTAAAACTAAGGGGGGCGTGCTTGGTTGCCCTAAGTGGGGAATCCTCCCCTCATAGGTCGAGGCTCTATTGACGGATTCTTTGACTGGGGAAAAGACTACAATGCCACAAGCCATGTACAAGAGAGAAAAGAATGTCCATCTCACTACCAGTGCCGTCAAGATCGGGTACAAGCACCTCTGGAACAGCAAGTTCAACTGCTGGATGCTTAAACAACCACACCTTTTCCTGCGCCTCTGCGCCCTCCATTCATCTGCGGTTAGCGAGAACACGGAAAAAAGACTCGTTCTAGGTTTCTTCGGCCTATTTGTTATTCGGGCAGGTGTCCTCTATTTCGCCAGGAAATTGATCTTCGGTATGGAATCAATATGCCGCTTATCACCCACCATCTGAACTAATAAAAAGGCAGAATGCGCTCTTGCTGCAAGAATGGTTTGTTAGCAATAAAAGGCCTTCTTAGAAAGGCGGAGTGATCCTATCTGCAGTTCTTGTTGACGACTCCGATCCTATATAATAGTTGAAGCTGGTATTGGACCGCTTCGCCCCTTGGCTTGGCTATAAGCCTCTGCGTAGGACTTAGCTTAGGGCAACGAGTGAGCCTTGGGTCATAATGAATATAGTAGGGCAGAACCATGGGCGATTGTCGCTGTTAGAGTCACTGCTGTCTGTTGTCGGAAGGGCTAAACGATCAGACCTTTGGCTCAAGAATTTCAAAAGGCTCTTCCGGGAGCAATAGACGGGATTGTTGGAATTGGTGTGCTAGCTGCTCTATAAAAGGGGGAACTTACTTGTGAAGCTGTCTCTTGTTTAGTGAAAGTATTCTTTTGCTGCCTATGGATCTGTCTTATCTTGCAAGAGCCAATTTGTTCAGATTACTGAAGACTTTATTAAACAACCTGAGATTCCGGTTGAAAATCATTCTCAAGGCTAGGCAACTTCCCGCTACTGTTCTTGTTCGAGAAAGCCCTTTTTTTCTTGGGTCTCCCCTGGTTGGCTAGACACCGGCTCTTAGCCAGGACTCGTCAAGCCGGAAAGCGAGTCAAGGGCTAAACATGCGAAAGACGAAGAAGAAGATATTACTATTACCTATTGGTAAAAGTGGATCTCTCATTGCTGGGAAGTGAACTCGGCAATTATTACCACCTATGGATCATACCTATTTGCTCTTTCGATAGAAAGCTCGGCTGGGAACTAGTTTCAGGAGCAGGGTTTAAAAAGAACTCCAATTGATTCAGTTGCTCCTGTTCGGTACCACAATCATCTTTCTTGTACCTCGATAACCAAATCCCAGATGTATTCTCACGAACTTTCAAAATAGCACAATCAATAAAGGGAAGTGCGCCGGGAAAGCCACCAGAGATGCTGCTTCAATTTCAGCTTGGGAATCAAAGGGGAGGCGCACCGACCGGAAGTGAGGATATGATAAAAGATTTACAGGTCTATCTATTAAAGGTTATTTCACCAATACGAGTGCCGAGTTGTTTCGAGTCTCAGAAAATCCGATCCTCGCTCAGCTCCAGCTTCAAAGGTATGATATGTAGGCAGATTTTCCGGTAGAAATTATGGGTTTAGTCGGTCAACTGTCATGTAAAGAACAGAAAGAGCAGACTGGCCATCAAGCCAAGCCTTTCTAATTGTTGAAGTTCGTTCCCACCTGTGCGTGCCTATGGATTAGGAAGTCTTCACCCTTCTCGTTTTGCTTGAACTCGACGGAGTCGAAAAAGCTATTTATACAACAAATGCAAGGTCTCCTCGATCGATCTCTTTTGATTGAACTTACCGGTTCGAAAAGCCAAAAACTATGGAATTCTCCAGCATCCCTCCGACCTCTGAACCCGAATCAGAACCTGCTCTCGTCCAGACCAAGCTCGAAGAGATGTTGACTTCCTCGAAAACGGCAGTTATCTTCCCCGATCCTGCTGATTGAATGGGCTAAGGTTTTTCGAGAAACTAGCTGACTGTTCAGAAAAAGTGCTGTTTTCCCGGCAGAGTGGGCAGCATCGCTTTCTCTCGTGTAGCTGTGATGCCATTTAGAAAGAAGAAAAGAAAGCTAAGAAAAAGCAGTCTTTCGGATTCTTACCATCACTGGAAAAGAAATGGAGCTGTAGGCATCAAGGTAAGGGACCGAGATTTTAGACTGCTGCAGAAGCGGAATCCAAGGGGTTGGTTGGAAGGTAAGGATAGCATGATTGACTGGTTGCGGATCCCCTTTGCATGATTTCATGTGAAGAGCCACCTTTGACGGGCTTTGAATTTGGACAGATCCAGCGGGCCTTTTGTGGGCTTCCATTGAGGAAAGCAGGCTTGACAGGCCCAAGTCTTCATTTGTAGGACTTTCTTTGATGGTTCATGTAAGGTAAGCTGGGGTCTTTCATTCGGGCCCTCTTGGGACACCCTGTGGGCCAATGCGTATAAGCTTGGGCTTTGCTAACGTAGCTCATTTGACGACTCAGTACATGGATGTCACGAGTCTATTGGCATAGAATCTTTTTTACGTAAGCTGGTTGTACTTGTAAGTTCGTTCAATTCACACAGGCAGTGTGATTTGGGGATCTTTTGTTTGCTCCGCAAGGTAGCTAGAGCCAGCCAGTTTTTCATTAAAAAGGCATGAGAGTCTTCAACTGCAGAAAAGTAGTGCGGAGAACTAGTCAGAATTGTGCCTGCCATCCACGTGGATGATCCGCCAAATCCATTGCTGACTTCACCACGAGGTGAAACGGTTTTGCAAAGTTTGTTTGTTCATACAGGCAGCATGGTTATAGTAGTTAGAATTGTGCGAGTCATGCAATTCGTACTGCATGGCGATATTACTCTACCACTCTATAAATGGAGGCTCGATAAGTGTCTTCACTTCATCAAATCAAAAAAAAATTGAGTACTACTATGGATGCTGCAAACAGGCTTTTAGCAATTCCTGCCGAAATGGGGGAACTGCAAAATGAAATTCAAGAGCACCGTAGAGTGCTAAACTTCCTTTTGAGAAGTGTTAGAACAACAATAGATCCTGCAAGGAAAGAAGCGCGCATTCGCGCTACCAGAGAGCGCATAGAGGGTTTGGAGAGGAGTCAGCAAGCGCTGCGGGCGGAGCAGGAAGACCTAATTGTGCGTGCTGTCACCCGCGGTCCCCGGGGAGACTAGAATAGAAGAGTCCGTCGACTCTTTTTAGTTTTAAAAGGTTTCAATTCATGTCTGGAGACATTTGTTTTCATGTCTGGTGTTCTTTGTCTTTTTTTAGTGTAGATCTACTCCGGTGCCTACTGGAGATAGACTCCTATCTATGCTAACTATCTTTGTTTTGTTTTATTTGTTATGTTTGCATGTATAGTATGGTATGGTAAAACCCCTAGTGTAAAATGTTTACTACTTAATGCTACGCTAATAGAATAATGAATCAATACTTTTTCCCAGAATTACTACAAGCACTTTTAGAAAAAGGTGGGTTAACTAAAGAAAGAAAGATGGAATAGAAGAAATTAGAGTGATCACCTTAATTATCGAAGAGAATTGCGTATTAGTATAATATAAAGAGAGACTGACCTTCCCCCTCGGAATACGTCATTTTCCTTATTGTCTTTTGAAAGGGTAGGTGGCGTTAGTTAGGAGACGAAAATGCCCGTTCTCAAAGTTGGGGTTCATAATCCTAAATTCAGCATTCACAGCGCATACGCGACAAGTAACAGATGGGGAACCTTTCAAACCACCCTTTTTACCTTTCCATGTAATGACAAAAGAACCTTCCTTCTCAGCGAGCAACTTGTTCTATTTAGGGCTTTCTCCTTAAGTTTGAAAGGTTCAGCATTTGCTCCTTACTTAGGATTGTCCGAGGAGTTCCTAGTGAACGAAAATTTAGACTCCTCCGGCGAACCCATATAGGCCTTATCTTGGGAGTTATCTTGCACTTTAGCCCTTGGGAGAAAGGTTACAGACAGCCCTGTCTCTGTCAAGCACTCTTATGAGAATAGGAGTATTGAAAGCATTTCATTGAAAGGTAAAGGAGCAACGGGTCCCGAGCTAGAAGAGGTATTAATGATGCATCCCTTCTGGCCTTACCTTTCAATAAGGGCGTCAAGCCTATGAAAATCAAATAGTAAAGGGGCTCATGGGCACACCTAGCATCTATCGGGTGATCGAGGGCAGCCAAAGACATCGGCTACTGAGATCCCCGGATCGCGGCTTGGGGAATGCCACCAAAGCTCCAAGAGTGCCAGCGGGGAGAGTGAAAAGCAAGGAATTCATATTATCCCCCGAGTCCTTCTCTTCCCTTGAGGCAGAGGCTCCTAATAGAATCCAAGCGCCAATAAGCCCACCAAAAGCCTTTGTGGCACTAGTGGTACACCGAAAGAGTTCGATGAATGAATGACTACCAAAGAAAAGGCCTGCTATAAACCTACAGTTAACAACCTGCCTCAGGTACCTGTAGTATTAGCTAGCTTGCCAGAGGGAAAAACCTCACAACCAGAATATTGACCCCCAGTGGCCAGTAGTAGAGTACCCACTCTTTGCCCCACTAGAATTATAAATGAAAGGAGTGAAACAAAGTGCAGAGTAGGAATATACACTGTCATCACGTACCACTTGAATGAAAAGAAGTAAGGTAACTAAGCCAAACATGATTGGAAGGGGTTTTACCCTCCCCCGGTCCAGACTAGCGGAGCACTATCTTCCTGAGAAAGAAAAGAGTGAACTCACAATCCCTTCGCGTTGCCGGGATTCCCTATCCCAATGGAATGAGGGAAAAAGAAAAGCATATCATGAGTGGAGCTAAACCACCGAGTTGAACTAGAAAGAGATGCCTTAGCGGCGAAAGAAAGACTTTTGGTTACAGATCACAGGCTTGAGAAAGAACTGCCTTAGAAACTAAATACATACGGCAGCGGACCAGACCGAGGGGTACTTAAATCAATGGGTGTTGGCGGCTAGCTACCTTGTTGGATTAGGTACTTGACCTGGCTACTAAACCTTAGAACTTAAGCTGATACCGACTACTAGATAACTGAGCTCCTTACTTGCTATAAAGGAGCTGGCTATAAACCGGAGAACTTCTAGCCGGAGCTAGAAACAAACTTCTTACTTGCTCGAGCTCGGGTTCTTGCCGCAGCTACCTTGACTGTAACTCTACCCGGAACCCGGTCTTACTTAGGGGGAAGGCAGAAAAGAGCAGATTAAGGCAGGGATGGGTGCTTAGGAGTAGTAGGATTAGGCACTTGAGAAAGACCTTCGCGTTGTCCTATAGCTGCGGGAGGAAACCCCGTCTTTTTGTCCTCAAAAGTCAGTCCCCTGGCTTTGGTTCTTAGACTGACGCTGCGCTATGCCTTCGTTTCGGCGTTTAGCTTCAGCCCAGTGACACATCTTTCAAGACTAGAACAGCAGACGATGTAACGATCGCTGATTCGTCTTATACCTTGACTTTGCAATTCAGTATCTTTCACCTCCTTCACTTGTGAATTCAGTGCCGTTTACTTCCTCATTTTCTTTCACACTTTCAACGAAGACTTCCTTTTCCCCCTCTTATGTTGACCATTCTGCTTGTGATCCTACCTTGGGTATCTCAAAGACCAGTTATGCAGGTGCAGTTAAGAGGCACCAGCGTTCTAGTTTAGAACCCAAGGCAGACCAGACGGATAGTTCCTTTTCTCGCTCTTCTCTCAGCCTGGAATACTTTCAACCGGTTGTTGAGGATGGGAGGGTGAGAGTGAAACCCCCTCAAGGTGTTACAGCAGAGGGCTGCTCGATTTGGGAGAACACCAAAGTGGGGTATTTTGTTGGCCGAAGATTGGCTCACCCTGTGGAACATTCTATTGCTCAAAGGCTGTGGGACAAGTTGGGGCTTACGGACATTTTGTCATCCGATAACGGATTCTACTTTTGAAAATGGAAAGTGATTCCTTGATCAGCCGCAAGAGATTGTGTAGAAAGGGGCTCGAAAGCTTCAACTTCAGACCTTGAAAAAGGGCAATCAGCCCATGGCCACATACTTTTGTACGCACACTCAAGTCAGTGGCTGATTCTCTCATAGCAATCAATTCTCCGGTCTCACACAAGGATCTGGTTATTTATGCCTTAGCCGGATTACCACCGGAGTATGAGTCTTTCGTCACCACAATCACTAATAGCACAACCAATATCAGCTTTGATGACTTGAAGGCAACTAACTAAGTAGAGTCTCTATCGACCTTGGGCTAGGAAGCAGAGAAGGGAGAAGATTTAAAAGAATTCGCTCGGGTTCAAAAAAAAAAAAGAATCAATTCCGGTGAGAAAAGCATTCCTTTGACCTTCACTCTTGATGGTTGAATGTTCACAAGACATGTGACCATGACTTATAAAAATGCGCAGATTTGGTACGTCTCCCGTGAATGAAGTGAAAGAGAAGTTGCCTCTCCCGCAGCAGTTAGCTCTTTTCCCCGAGCAGAGGGTATGAAAGAACTTGGAGTTGCCGCTCTTGGTGCTTTGGCATTTGCAATAGCAAGTTGAGTAGGGGCATGCCTTAAGGTAAGGAAAGGACTCAGTCTCTCGGGTATCTATCAACATATAGAGATCTTGCCTCTGTCGCTGCATAGAGTTATCTTCCTATTCAATCACCTTTCAATCTCCGAGTTTGAAGGGTAGAAGGAAGGTCAAGGCTTTCCTCTCACTACTCTTTCCACGGCAAAGTCAGTATCTTAGCCCGAAGAGCAAGGATTTATTCCTCTGCGTCTGCTGCCATTGACTCTTTTTGAGTAAGATCAGTAGGCGAGAAGCTCACATCCCGCTCCATAGAAGGAAAAGAAAGATCAGAGTCATCTTATCTTGACTACTCGGAAGAACTCTTAACGATGCTTTGAATAGCAATCTTTCGTACCCCATTCAATAGACTTCCCTTGTGAGATGGGAAAGCTTAATGGAGTGACCAAGCCAAGACCTTAGACGAAGAGAGTGTCCAGGCCAAGAAGTGAAATGAAAATGCCACTTAACACACTGACTTCTATTTTCTTTCCTGGGTCAAGACTGGGGGAAGTTGAATCTAGCTCTAGGGTAGGGAGGTCTTTTCTTTAGCTTTTCATGCCTCTTCTCCCCTGCACCTTTCGAATTCCATAGATAGAATGGAAGGAAATCTATCAAGATTCTCAAGGCGTCCCTTCTCTATGTCATTTCTCTTGACGCGATACAAAAGACGACTTTCGAGAGTCACTTAGCCCCCTGACCTCTAAAGACGCTGTGTGGGCAAGTCGATCAAAGTAAGAGCAGGGAGGTAATATTTACAGTTGTTGTAGTACGACTTTTGATTTCCTGTTCGGTCTTTCAATAAGTAGTAAGTTGCAGGCTAAGAAGCCTCGTAGTCAGACTTAACATTGATTAAAGCAGCTGTTGGAGAGAAGGCACCAGTCAGACCTGCAGCACCAGGTAGTACGCAGCGGCAGTTTTTAATCATACAATGTGTACTCGAAGTCTGACTTTTAGCGGTAGTCAGCTGTCCTCGTTCTCCTCTTTTCATTGCCCTATTGAGTAAGGGTCGGTGTTTGCAAAAATGTCGAGCCAGTAGTGACAATGGGGGAGCTGGACACTAGTTGTGCTAGTGGAATGACCTAGTCAGCCCGAACCGTTTTGCGGTTCTAGAGGACCCTGAACAATAAGAGGCAAAGATGCCAGATCTGGACACTTCAGAACAGGAAGAGATTGCGCAGGATGAGTGTCTGGGTAACAAAGCCAAGAAGGGTGTAGTCAAGGGGATCACTCCCGACGCCCTGGATCTTGGCCCCCCTCCCACCTTTCGGCGAGAAATTTGCCTGGTACTCCCTGGCTTTTAGCCAAAGAACATATTGGATCCGAAATGGTCTCATGGGCATCATTACCTGCTTCAACTCTCTCATTTTGGCCAACGCAGCTTGGAGGATTCGTTTCGAATTCCAGACGCGCTTCAAAGCCTTAGAAGCCATCATCAAAGCCATGAACCTCAAGCTTAATGTGAAGGTGAAGAGTAGCTGAGCAGCCCAATCTGCTTAGTGTAAAGGATAGAGTTCTAGTCAAACAAGAAAAGATTTTTCTTTCAAGTAGAG
>JAYMSH010000001.1:0-25000 GCA_036897905.1 Aragoa cleefii | reverse complement strand
GAGGGACATCTACCTCCTAAACTAAGGAAAAATATCTCACCGAAAGGTGGGAGGGGAGCCTAATGCAAATCCACTCTACCTGGTCAGTAGATGGAAACCCTCTCACGATCTACTAAAGGGAAAGTAGCGTCGATATTGGTTCTAATCCAATTCGTGAGAAAGAAGTAGTGATCCTTAGCAGGTCATGCCAAGATGTGCGCTTATCCCGGATTGATTTGGTACCCATTTCTTAGTGACTCAAATGTAAAGAACGAAAAAACCCATCTCCCATGCGGAAACCAACCAGTTTCTCGAGTTCTTCAATACTACTCGTACAGGAAGAGAAAGGAGTCTCTTTCATAGGGAATTCTAAATTGATCACCAAATTACCACGATCCCAATTCTAAAGAAAACGTTTTTGGGTGGGGAAGCGTATATCCATAGGAGTCGAAAGAGGAAAGAGAGAGGGCAAGTGGAAACTCCCAAGCAACTTTATGGTGATTTGCAAAGATCGACTCCTACTGTGCCCAACAGCGCTTAAAAACAAGCAAAGATTTCATTTTCAGAAAGGCATTCCTTCATCGGTAATATATATATGAGCTCTCCGATTAGCAGATTCTGAAGAATGAGAAGGAACCACGGCTGCTGCTGGTATAAGAGTTTGGCAGTTCGTATCGGGCCTTGCCTCGATCAGTTTATTCCCTGGTCATTTCGTAGGCAAACATATGAATATAGGGAGGGATCCGCCCATACATAGTGCTCATGCCCATGGGCAATGCCGCAAGAGTTCAGGGACGGCCTACATTTTGAAGGTTACATGTCCTCACGAACAGAAGAAAAGGCCCTGATACGAACTGGTATAGGCCAGTCTTTCATATCTTTCTAACAACTAGACAAAAAGCGTTCCCACTACGGTCGAAGAGATGATTCAGCCGGCCAATCAACCAGAGGACAAACAAGATCAAGCAAAGTCATTAGAAAACCTGACGTGGGCTCGCACGCGAATAGGCCCAGCCCAGTCGATAAGCTTGAGGAAGGTATAGGCTCTGCAAGACCTAGCTGTGGATGAGTCCCCGCGCTAAGACTTTGCACTTGGCTAGTTCAGTAGGAGTGACAGGCACAAAGATCCCTTTCTTTAGCAGATGGTGCTGTTGGTGGCGAACTTGCTTTTGGGAAAAACGTATTAGTAGCTTATATGCCGTGGGAAGGTTACAATTCAGAAGATGCAGTACTCATTAGTGAGCCTTTGGTATATGAAGATATTTAGACTTCTTTTCACATACTGACTTATGAGATTCAGACTCATGTGACAAGTCAAATCCCTGAAAGTAACGAAATACCACATTTAGAAGCCCATTTACTTCGCAATTTAGAAAAAAATGGAATTGTGATGTTGGATAGAGACGGGTGAGATTTGAGTAGGTAAATGAACGCCCCAAATGGTCAAAGAATCGTCGTATGCCCCCGAAGATAGATTGTTACGGGCCATACTTGGCATTCAGGTATCTACTTCAAAAGAAACTTGTTTAAAACTACCTATAGGTGGTAGGGGCCGGGTTATTGATGTGAGGTGGATCCAGAAAAGGGGAGGTTCTAGTTAGAATCCAGAAACGATTCGTGTATATATTTCACAGAAACGTGAAATCAAAGTAGGCGATAAAGTAGCTGGAAGACAGGGAAATAAAGGTCTCATTTCACAAATTTTGCCTAGACAAGATATGCCTTATCCGCAAGATGGAAGACCTGTTGATATGGTCTTCAACCCATTAGGAGTACCTTAAAAAATGAATGTAGGACAGATATTTGAATGTTCGCTCGGGTTAGCAGGGGTCTGCTAGACAGACATTATCGAATAGCGCCTTTTGATGAGAGATATGAACAAGAAGCTTCGAGAAAACGAGTTCTTAATTATATGAAGCCAGTAAGCAAACAGCGAATCCGTGGTGAACCCGAGTATCCAGGAAAAAGCAGAATATTTGATGGAAGGACGGGAAATCCTTTTGAACAACCCGTTAGAATAGGAAAGCCAACTATCTTGAAATGAATGAATCAAGTTTATGATCAAATCCATGGACGTTCCAGTGGACATTATGCGCTTGTTACACAAGAACCCCTTAGGGTAAGGGCAAAACAAGGGGGACAACGAGTAGGAGAAATGGAGGTTTGGGCTCTAGAAGGATTTGGTGTTGCTCATATTTTACAAGAGATGCTTACAACTAAATCTGATCATATTAGAGCGCGCCAAGAAGTACTTGGTACTACGATCATTGGAGGAACAATACAACATCCTGAGGATGCTCCAGAATCGTTTCGATTGCTCGTTCGAGAACTACGATCTTTAGCTCTGGATATTAATACCTTGTATCTGATAAAAACTTCCAGATTAATAGGAAGGAATGAATAAGCATTTTTCTTCTATGATCGATCGGTATAAACATCAACAGCTACGAATTGGATTAGTTTCTCCTCAACAAATAAGCGCTTGGGCCACTCAAATCCTGCCTAATGGAGAGATAGTTGGAGAGGTTACAAAACCCTATACTTTTCATTACAAAACCGGAAAAAGATGGATTCTTTTGTGAAAGAATTTTTGGGCCAAAAAGTGGAATTTGTGCTTGTGGAAATTTTCGAGTAATCGGAGATGAAAAAGAAGACCCGAAATTTTGTGAACAATGCGGAGTCGAATTTCTTGATTCTCGGATACGAAGATATCAAATGGGCTACATAAAACTTGCATGCCCAGTAACCCATGTATGGTATTTAAAACATCTTCCTAGTTATCTTAGATCTTAGTACTTCTCTAAATAAAACAGCACATGGGCCTTAGTGTCTTAAGCACAGCTTATGCAGATCCTAAAGGTCCCCCAGGTTCCATCCACTCTATCGACTAGACATGCCACTACTGCGCTGTCTACCTCGGCTGACCGCACAGGTCTTTCTGGGCCCTCCTGGATCAGGATCGGGAATGTGGCCATCAAAGTCAGAGAATCGGAGTATTCTCAAACGGCGAGGCCTTGATCACTCGAAAGGTCCCAACCAATGGTTTCGGGAAGCTCTTTTTCGATATCTTATTTTCGAGGACATCCATCCTTTCGATACACCGTATGATAGACTCTCTTAACTCATACTTACGAGTAGGGTCTCACATGGCAGATCAAAAGAACAACCATTTTTTCGTAGCATACCAGCATGCCCTTCTGCCGGGAATTTTTCAAGAGCAAATGGAGAGCGAAAACTGAGCACGAAAAACTCTCACGTGTGAATGAGATCGAGAAGAAAGCTCCTGCTTTGAAGTAGCACTTGATGAGGGCTTCGCAAGGAGGGGATATTTTTTCATTCCACCGGGGAGGGAAACTCAAAGAGATTCAACTGAGGGCCAACAGATTATGCTTCAACAACAGATGCTGATGCGCCGAAGAGGTATGGGCAGTCAATTTACTGTATGCTGTCCCTTTCCTTTTTCATCCTTTGCCCCTATCAATCAACAGACCTAGATGGGATCGGTACGAAGTACTCGAGTGTGACATCACAGCTCGAAGTGGAATCCGCCCGAATAGCACCTGCCCAACAAGGACTTCGATGGGAAAGAGCCGTGGAAACTCAAGAACAAGGTAAGACTAGTACCAAGTTCGTAAAGAGACCCGGGAATAAATGCTGTCCAACTCCTAAGTGTTAAACATATAGCATTTTGGACTGAACCAGGTACAAGATCGAAAAGAACCCTATAGGCAGGCAGGCTAAAAGCGCTGTCCGTCTTCATGGCCTCAATAAGACTCAGTCTTGTACGAATCCGTTCTGGTGGGGCCTATAAGTGTTTATACCTAAAGAGTGAAACTAGTTGCTTTTTTTCTTCCCATCGGTAGAAGCATCCACACTGGCTTACTCGCTCACTGGTAATGGTGCTACTAGATTTGAGGAGTGAAGCTAGCCCTCATTCCTATTCGTCTTTACTGTCCTTACCAACTCTAACTGGTCTGGTTCTCGCCTCAACATAAAGAAAGTCAAGATTACGTGCAACCAGGTGTAACGTGTCAAAGGTCACCGAGTCGTCGTAAAGGGGAATAGGTTGTTTTGCGAATCCAATGAAAGAGTTTGCGGAGAAGGGGATTTCTTATTGCCGAGTGGGGTGGTTGAAAGAAACTACCTCGTATGTATGAATAAAGCAATGAAAGCAGCCTCGGAGGAACCGTCAGAATATATATAAACAAATCAGAGGTCCTTGGCCTTTGATAGCTCATGATGGGGGATCGGGACACCAGTTGAATTCATCATCTCTAAGTAATTGGTTGTAGTAGGTGATGAGGTCCTTCTAAAATTTCATGAGGAAGGGCCCGCTGGATGTCATCTAGCCGGTGCGGCGCTTGTTGTGACGAAAACTGCCTTCTTCCAATCCTTAACCGCTACTGTAAAAGCTGGGGTTGCAGAAGTGATGGAATGGCCACTTGAACGGATGGACTTGCTTGAAGATATTGTGGAACTGATCATGGTTTAGCCAAGCAGCTTGATAGAGAAAGGGTCTATTCTGACGGAAATTCTAAATGTAATCAGCAGAGTCAATGAGAATCGGATTGTGATCCGAATGTGTTCTAGGCAGAACCACAACATGAGCTTCAGGGGATTTGAGTTTACAGTCGGCATTCGAAACAGGCGCCTAAGCAGAGGGTTCGGGCTCCGCTGACTCGGGAAATGTAACTCCGGGAGAACTTTAGAATAGCACAGTTCGTTCTGTCCTTTCTTTCTTTTCGCTTAAAGGCAAAGCGCTTCGTCCGGGTCTTTTTTATTGCCTCGTCAGGTGCTGGCCTAATTAGTCAGTTCTACCCTTGCTAAAGCTTTCTCTTGAAGGCTTTTCACTCCGATTTTCCAACTCTTATGAAAGAATCCCTTTCGTCCTTCTGGCAAGGGTTTGAAGGGGGGCTTGGTAGCTAGGAAAGTCAAGTCAGGGAGGATTCTCTAGCAGCTCCCTCTGGGCATCCAACAAACCCTTCTTTCACAAGCCCATCTAAGAGCCTATGAATATACAGCCTTTCTCTTATTAGTTTATACCACTGGAATTGCAGTTGGTCAATAAGTTCCTTGCTTCAGGAAAGAGAGAACAGTTAGTCAATTACTTCTTCTTATGCTGAGTCAACCCGGATCTGGCATCCCCTTTCTTTTGAAACTCTTGCCAGAGCCTTTTCTCCTCATAAGCGCCTTCTACTTCTATAAAGAGTTTAATAGGCCATGAACTAAAGGCGGTGTGTTAACCCGGAATATTCTTTCTATGTCACTGCCCTCTCTGCTGGGAAATCCCTCTGCCTTGGTCAATAAGAAATTCCCGCTCTTTCCTCTCCTTCTTTGAATCTTATTAATTCATTGACTTGAGCACAAGGAATGGGCTTCTGCCTGGAAGAATGCATTCCCCTAAACGAGTTTGTCGTCATTGAAACTGGCGAAGGCACATCAACCGAAGTCAGAGCAGAGGAGAAGGCTAGGCAAAGACCCGCATCGAGCTTCCCCGGGGGCTTAGAGAGAGTTGTCTCTAGGTATTCTCTACCTACCCACCTGTGTCTCCATCTCCGGCCAAGGCCAACCGAACTATTCATCTTTCTTTCCATCCCCACGGCCCCCACCAGCAACTGTAAATGAACACCCGCCTGCATAACCTTTCTCCGTTCTGTAGAAATGGATTTCGAGTGGAGACTTTGCTTGCCCACGAACAGTACTGGCTCGCGAACTGCCATCATTCGGTTTTCCCTAGTGGATTCACCAGTCTTGCGGACTCCCTTCAGCTTACTTACGATCGAAATCACTCTTTTTCTTTCTGAGCTATAAGAAAGAACTAGATCACGATCTCGCGGGACTAATCTCTTGAAAACTGAAAGAAAGGCTCTGCAAGACCTACCTCCAAAGGACGAAATTAGTACAAAAAGTGAAGTGACTTCGGCGTGTACATAACCCCTTCTTGCTGCTCTCGCTGCTCTTGCTCCAATTAGTCGAAGACTTTGGGCTCTTGGGAGCTTCATACCCTAATTCTAGCTCTGACTGGAATAGCTTTCTATAAAGGAGAGGCTCAAGAGAATCCTCTTTATCCATTGACGACGCTATGCCTCGCTTGATAGAAGAGCGAGTGGGGAAGCTGCGTTCTCTCCCTACTCGTCTATACTAGCGCCTCTCGTTCAAGCGGCGTGAAGGATCCCTCCCCTGTCGATCAAGTCAGTGTGGCTTGAAGCTCTTCGTCTGACTTTCATTCCACCGGGGAGTACCTTCTCCTTCGGATCCTGAGCTCGTTGCTCTCCTTGCAACTAGGCTCTTCGCCCCGGAGATGATTCCCAAGAAATGCAGCAAAGCAAGTCTGGAGCGAAATTCCCTCAAACTCAAAAAAAGGGGATGTATAGGCTTCATCGAGTGCCTTACCGGAAAGCGACGATCTAAAGGAAGGGCTCTTTTGCTTGCTCCGACAGAGGTCCCCTTCTCCCTTAGCTACGAGACCTGCTCAACCATAACGGGATGTAGGTCCAGCCGAGACTATGTTCTACTGACCAAGTGCAGTTGCCTCAATAGAAATGTTTTCCCTGGGATCAAAGACGGAATCTTTCTCATTAGATCGGCGAGGATGCCTGACCAGGGTTTAGATCTTTGGTCAATCCATCATTGGCTAAGCCATTTCTTTCTATTTCTTTCGGACTTGGCCGATGCCTCGATTCTTCCTTTTTGCTAAGAATCCAGGCATAGCGTCGTCAATGGTGCAAAGAGAGTTTCGTACATGACGTAACCCCTAGACGCTTGGCGGAGAGACGACATGTAAGAAATAGTATATAAAACACCCGTTACGCGGGTGTTCAAGAGCCTTGTTGGGTGTAGGTGAAGTTCGCTTTGGCAGCTGAGGTGGAGATGAAGGAGGTGGATGTTAAGCCGGTTGGGATAGTTTACTATCCATCAGGAGTATTTGCATATTCATACTCAGTGGAAACTTTGCCTAAGGCATTTGTTAAGTGGGTATCCACCCTTTCTAAGATAAGGTAACCTTGTCCCCCTTTCCTTTCTTAGGTTACTTCATCCTTGCCCGGGCAGTAACTAAAGCTCTGTTCCGCTATTCCGGAGAGACTTTGCTGAATTCTCATCAAACGAAGAGGTTAGTTAAGGCAGTACGGAAGAAAGTTTGAAAGCTGGCATAGAACAGTTCAAAAACGAAGTCAACCCGGGTAGGACCTTGTGATGAAAAGCTTTCTCGTGCTCGGACTTTTCTCAGGAAAAAAAAACCTCCCTCAAGCTCCAGCAAATAAGGGTTAGTTAAAGAAGGCAAAGGGAAAGCAAGGTATTCAACAAAGAAAGGAAAGTAAGCAAGTGTAAGATGAGAAGTCACTCACTGCACGGCTAAGGGAACTCTGTCTTGTATGCTAAGAGAAAGCCTTCGGTACAACTCTTCTTTTCTCCGCTCACTCCTCGGCAAGGAAAAGAAAGGATTGATGGCCGGGCCCCTTAGATTAGACGCAAGGGTTACTCGCTCAAGCGGTGTGCTTGCCGTGCGGATAAAGGAGGTGGGATAGAGTAAGTAAGCTAGTCAACTATTTTAGTTAAACAAAAGAGTTCTATATCTAGAAATAGATCCTCTATAGCTGTTCTGCGTCACTTCCTGCTTTCCGGACTAAGCTTCTTTCTAGGAGTCTTTCGTTCAAGCGGCGCAATGAAGCCAAAGCCGGGCCATCAGAACAGACTTCTATTGTGCAGGGTCTTCATCTGTGACTCTTCTCTCTACGGACTGTGCTCAATCAAACAGAATCCAAATTTACAGACTCGCTTTCGTACCGTGCGTGCTTTCGTGATGATCCGCTTTCAGCTACTCGACCAGAGTGGGAGGAGGGACTATTAAAGACGGCGAGTCAAGGGATAGAAGCACTCATTTCAGTCTATTGGGCCTTATAGGACTGGGAATTGGCAATAGCGGATCTAATTCTCATGGAATTGGATCTTTCCGGCGAACTTCAAACTGAACTTCACATCTCACCCATGATCTTGACAGCCAAGTCACAGAGATCATTGAATTGCAGGAAGGCAGTTTCTTTTCTTCGCAGGGCTCAAGGTTCGTGGTCAAGACCGATAAGGTGGCTACGAGCTATTTCTTGACTCAGAAGAGAGCCCCAAGCGGGCACGGTGGCAAGACTTTCTGGCGTGGTTCGGAGTCTCGTACTAGCCTCACCCTATCGTTGTAAGGCAAATGGCCTTCAACATGAGCCCTCTCGCTTGACTTTATCGGTAGAGCATTTCTTGCTAGATCGGATTGAGCTTCCGCTGTCTATGTTTTTAAACATTTCATCGGTGTCGACATTTTCTTCATCTCAGCGGCTTGCTCCGCACAGGCTACATCTCGGCCTTTCATTGAGATTCTTTGACATTTTTGAAGCCCTTCCTAGTATAGCCGGCCAGTTTCCTTTCCTGTGCTTGCTTAATACGCCTGGTCTGTATATCCCGAGTTTCCCGTTCATAATCTTTCCCAGGCCCGGGAGGAGTTACTGGAGGGCAACCGCGATCCTTTAGGTGTACCGTAAGGTGGCCTTGAGGATGAGGCCAAGCATTGGTTGGAAGAAGATTCAAATCCACCATGGACGAGCGTTTCGATAATAACAAGCAGGCTGCCCTGGATTGGAGGAGAGATTAGTGAGAACTCTTGATTGTTGTATGGGTGGTGTGAAGGTGGAGGTTGCAACATTTTATGGTGATATGCATGCTGAAGATTCTTTGGATTGGGAGGCCAATGCCGAAGAATTTTTGAGTGGAAAGAAATGTCAGATGAACGAAAGGGCGAGGAAATTTGAGTAGTGCTCGACCGGCCCTTGATCCTACCCCCCGGGTCCGAAGCTCTCCCGTAGGGGGAGAGGACGAAGGAGTTTGCTAGGAAGAACAAGGATATTACCAGCGTGCTCTTGGACATCGTGATGCATGTCAGACTGAAAGTCCATTCTTGGTTTGGCCTTAGGCTGTCTGTTGTGGATAGTTGGTTGGCTAACGCTTGGGGCATTGCTAATAATGTTTGATTGCTGCCTGGTACTTGTTGTGCTTGAGTTATTGTTGGTGCTTGCTGTTTATGGTGCTGTGGGAGTTCAGTCTGTCTCTTTGACTTCTACCCGTTCTTTGTAACTTGTTTTGGTTGCTGGCTCCCTTGTTGCTGTTTGCTGGGGGCTAGCCCGTTGTTGTTCTTTTGTTGCTCTGGGATTTGCTTTGTGCTTAGCTGCCGTTGTTGTGCCAGTCAGCTGCCTCTTGTATTTTTTCGCTTGTTCTTAACAGACTTATTCAAAAAAAAGAAAGAATTGACTTGTAGCCCTTCTGAGAGCTAGAATACCCAACAAAGACACAGAAGAAAGACTGAGAATCCAGTTTCTTTCTGAGAGGACTCAAGTCATGAACAAAGGGACCAAAAACACGAATGGAAATAGGAAAGACAGGGGTGAGTAAGATTTCAACACTTGAATAGGATATTTCCCACTTATAACGGACATACAATTAATCAAATAACATGCAGTTCAGACAGCTTCTTACCAGTATTAGCTACCTTCATCTCGGTGAGAAGAGCACGGCTCCAAAGATGCCGATTTTATAGCTTAGCGACTCCATTATTGGGGGTATATGGGCAGGTAGTTTGAGAGTCAATCCCTTCTTTCTGCAGATAAGCTTGAAAGTTCTTGGAGAACTATTCTCCCCCATTTTCAGTCAGATCTAAAAATCTTCCAATTTGGACCACACTGACTTTTTGATCATCTTATGAAAAAACCGGAAAATCAAAGGAACTTCATTCTTAGATTTCATAAGATAGATTCAAGTCACTCTAGAATCAATGAAGGAGACAAAATCTTTATGTTGAAAGGAATCGAAATGGACCGATAGCCAATGCTAACAAGCAATAGAAGAGAGATTTTTAAAAAGGTTAATATGGGAAGATTTTCCCGTATTCCAGATGCGAGAGTTGCGGCAGAACAAATGAGCGATTGCAAGAGAGACGGATTCCCAGAAGAATTGAAGTATTGAAAGACAGATCGAGAATCTATCTTTTTTAACGAATTGCCTGATTGGCTTATCGAGACTTGTTACTAGACCCCCTAGAAGAGAGCTTAAAGAGGGCTGAAGTTTAAAGAAAAGCAGCCATAGAGCCGCTCTCTCCCATCAGTCAGACAGATGCGATTGTTATAGATTCAAGACTCCCCGTTGGACCGATTCAAGCGATTGATAGAGGTTGGACACCTGACCGTGTTCGCAGATGAGCTGCTTTGCTAGACTTGTATAAAGTGGAATTCACTCCCTAGCCTAAAAAGAGAGCCCTTTAAAGTAAAGATAGTGATTTCAGGTATAGTATACATAGAGTACGAGATTTGAGCTAGCAGGACGACAGAAGAAAGAAGACCTCTGGCCTGGAAGGGGTTGCTTTCTGCCGTCTGTCTTTCCCTTCTATCTCTTCTCAAAGTGGGTTCAAGTCAAACTTTTGGCTTGCTACAAGCTGGGCTCAGGGACTGCAGTCAGCCGCTTCCCCTGTAGTCGTCAGCTCGTTCTTGACAGATCCGATCGGGTGTTCATAATCTGGAGTAAAAGGATTCGAACCTTTGCATGCCGGTACCAAAAACCGATGCCTTACCACTTGGCTATACTCCATAGGTCTGTTTTGGACGGTAGGAACGGGGGAATTACTACCTGTAAGAAAGCGCAGGCTAATACGAGCCGACCAGAAGAAGCAAGGCTTAGATTACCAGATCCTGGACACAATCTTTCTAGAGATGGAGAGCCCCTTGCCTCGCCTTTTCTAGCCTCTCCTTCTTGCTTACCTAGCTCTTGTCTTAGTGACTCTTCCCCTTTTCTAGGTTTTTTTCTGAGTCGATAGATTTTTCATTTGCGAATTGGATCCGCCCCGATTCGATCAATAATGGGATTCTTGGCTAGAGAAAGGTTATGTGACATGGACGCCCAGCCCAACTCCGTCGGTTGGCCCACCTAAGAGATGATGAGATTCTCGATCGATTGGATCGAATTTTGAAAAGTCTTTCTCACTATTCAGAACAGTGGAGCTTTCGATCAAGATCTTTTCGCCTCCCCCGTTTGAGCTCTCGCTCGAATCTCCACCTTTATGCGTTGGTAGGCTTTCGACTCAATCTAATAGCCTAAAGAAAATAGAAAGTTTTCGCATGGGCTCATCATCTGATGCAGAACCGATGCGAGAGGGAGAATCGGGGAAGCGGGGATTGATAGCTTTCAAGAACCAGTGGAAAGGAAAGAGTTGTTCCCTGCATTCCTTCCTTTCAAATCAAAAAGAAAAGAATTAGGCATAAAAGATTTGATTGAATGCCTTGGTTGTTTTCAAAGAAATCCAATCTTGGGCCAAGCGGCCGGTAATAGCCGAAAAAAGGGAGAGATAGGGAAGAGGATATTAAGGATAGTAACTCCACTCCATAGATAGTGCACACAGATTCTTCTTTCATTTTCCATTCCTTTCGGGTCGGAAACGCGGGCTGCTGGTGGGGCTGTGCCCATTCTCCCTCTTCTTCCGCTTTACAACCGGAATAAGGAACCTTAGAATTCACCCTACCGAAAAAATGGGATTTGAGAGGACCGCCTGCTAGCAGATCAGAAATCTTTGTATGGGTATGGAATGTCCTACTCCTGCCTGAGCTTTCCAATCAACCAATCCCCTATTTCAGGGACATCTGTGTTAGGTAGGCCCAGGGATCACTAATGAGTCGAATTAACCCATCTCTCTGGCCTATCATTTCTTGGTCGATCCGGTTGGCATCTCCTGCATATCTATGGGGGCCCCTTTCTACAAGTTTGCTGTGCTAGGAGTCGAATCAATAAGAAATAGAAGTCCCAATAGAAGTTGACTGACCTGGCTCTTCAATCGACGATCTACTATTCCCTCAACATAGCAGATGCCCATGCTTTGATTCGAAAGCCCTAGCCAGTGAGAAATCCCCAGGAAGATCGGAGTATTCAATTCCTCCTCCCTTCAGTCCAGTTTGAACCCGTCCCAAGAACGAACACTTTCCTACTGCAAGGTGAGCCTCTGCTCTTCCCCTAGAATCCACTCCGGGTCGGGGGAGCAACTAGTCCAACTTCTTAAGCAGCCGAGATATTGAACAAGGAAGATTTGAAACAATTCCTTGCCTGGTAAGGTAGATTTGCCTCTAGCTCTATAATCCACCCGTCTTCCCCAGTCCCTGAAAGCCCTCCCGGGGCCTAGCCCTCTTTCTCAACTCGAGTCTTAAGTTCAGCGACTTTCATCGTTGACCTGCGCTAATAAGATCAAAGAAATGGGGAGTTTATGCCTTGAATGAATCAGTAACAACGGATTAGTGGAATGAGGGATCAAGAGACGGATAGGGGGGAATGGCCTATCAATCATGGACCTTCCTTCCAGTCACAGAGCTCTCAACTGAGTGGTTTAGGTTCTGGAATTTCATCTCTAGTTGGGGGATTCGAAGGAACTCAAATGTGGTGCGTCTCTCTCGACCAGTTCAGGTTCAAGGGAGGGGGATCGAGGGGACCCAGACTTTAGATCTCTTCTCGGGAGGTTTCTTTCGTATCAAGAGTGTGTTGGGGAGGCCAGGGAAGACGGATTGGATCAAGAGGCGATGCTTATGCCTCTTTTTTATCGATAGGATTCCCATCATTTGAAGTCTCCGGCGAAGGAGACAAGGGCGAGGGTGTACGTATCCCACCAAGAGGTGAAGAGTGGGAGTCGATCAGTCTATCCTCAACCTCCATCCGTCATTAGTAATCTCAATTCGCTTTTACTATTCACTAGTACACTGCGCGCTACAACTAGCAGCCCCTTGACTAGTAAGGGAAAAAGCTAGCTAGCTAGTGTTAGCCCCTACTTTCTTGATTCTTTATTTATGGAGAAGCCTGTTGAAAATGGAAAAAGCGAAGCGCGCTAGCGCGCAACGGCTGATGAAAAGCCAGCAACTTGTTAGGAGTAGGTTTTGGCTTGCCCCTTTCTTCCTATTAGTCAGATCTATTTGGAACCCTATACAAACAAGGGGCTGCCTTGCTGCTCCCCCCTATCTGGGCTTATGTACTCCACTCGTTACCACTAAACGACGAAGCCAGGAGCGGAAGGAGGGACTTGAACCCTCAACCTCAGCCTTGGCAAGGCTATGCTCTACCATTAAGCTATTTCCGCCAGCTACGGTAGTGGCGAAGCACTACTGAGCAATTCACGTATTACAACATACGGATGACTTCTCTTTTTCCGCCGGACCACAGTCTTGACCGGAGATCGAGCTACGAACACGAGTAGGTAGGCGGCTAGGGGGGGAGAGGGGCTAAGGGCTGCCTTTTCCATCAATCTCCGGTCGCTTAGTGCCGCTATTAGTGCGAGTTGTAAGGAGTCTTGGTCTCGAGTCAAGCTGGGGCCTCATTTCATTCTCGTAAGGGGAATGAGTGCACCGAAAAACCAGACAAGTTGCTCCCTCGCCTCGCAGCGGCGGCATCTGTCTTTTAAGTTATTAGTTGTCATTTCCTAAGACGGCCCCTCTTTCTTATTCTACGATAATCCAAGCTGCAGCTCCACGAGTCTGTTCGGAACCGGTCGATTCCTAAGCCATTCGTTCTCTCCTCTCGGTTGGCCTTTGCCAGCCACTAGAACAAGTAAGAGAACCTACAGTGAATGAACTTAAAGAACCGCAGATTTGGACCGGATTGTACACCTTTGTGTCTGGCTATGTAGATGTGCATAAAGAAGAGACGGGACATCTCTCTCCGGGAAGAGAGAGGGAAGTTGCTCAACTTGTTCCATCCAGCCTCACGAACTTCTTACTGGGGCAGTACTATAGGCATTTTCGAGTGTTTGAATGCACGTGTTTTGTTCATATTCCTGCGCAGTTAAGTGAATAGAAAAAGAGTCCCCAAGGCAACTACTTGTGTCTTTCTTGGATATGCTCAGTCCGGATATAGATGCTATGACGTGAAATCCAAGAGACTCGATGTATCTTTAATGCTCTCTTTAATGGAAATGGAGTCGCCTCATCTTTTCCTTAACCTAATGAATCAGCCCCGGGGGAGAATGATGATGGAGATGTATTGTGGCCTTCTCCTGTTCATAAACTTTTGCCTAACTCTTCAGGCCAGCAGCTTTGCTCAGCATTTTCTGCCGATTGTCAGCCTGTTCAGCTGACCTCAGAGGATTCCAGTCACCCGGCACAGCATCTTTCTTCTCGGCGGCGATTACAGTCTCTTTCCCAGGGTCAGGCTACTCCAGAAGACCAGCAGCCTAGCCCAGTTGCTTCCCTTCCAGTCGCCTCCTCAGATTCTGGATCCCTCTCTCAGGTTCGTCGATCCTCTCAACTTTCTTATCCTGTTGAAGGATTTTGTAGGTTCATTGATCAGGGTTTGACAGAATCATTTTCAAAAAATGGAAGATCAAGAAATCGAATTTCAATTATTTGTGGAAAGATATCAATTGGTAGAACCAAAGGAAAGAAATGCTGTGTATGAATCACTCACATATTCTTCGAAATTCTATGTATCCGCAGGATGCATTTGGAAAACCAGTAGGGATATGCAAGAACAAAATGGATTGGAAACATTCCTCTAACCCTGGGAACCTCTATAATAAATGGAATCTATCGAATTGTGATCAATCAAATACTGCAAAGTCCCGGTCTTCGGTCAGAATTGGACCATAATGGGATTTCGGTCTATACCGGCACCATAATCTCAGATTGGGGAGGAAGATCAGAATTAGAGATTGATAGAAAAGCAAGGATATGGGCTCGCGTGAGTAGGAAACAAAAAAGATCTATTCTAGTTCTATCATCAGCTATGGGTTCGAATCTAAGAGAAATTCTAGACAATTATCCTGAAATTCATTTTTCTTTTGATAAGGAGAGAATCAAAATGGGATCAAAAGAAAATGCCATTTTGGAGTTTTATCAACAATTTGCTTGTGTCGGTGGGGATCCGGTATTGAATCCTTATGTAAGGAATTACAAAAGAAGTTCTTTCAACAAAGATGTGAATTAGGAAGGATTGGTCGACGAAATATGAACCGAAGATTGAACCTTGATATACCCCAGAATAATACATTTTTGTTACCACGAGACATATTGGCAGCCGCGGATCATTTTATTGGACTCAAATTTGGAATGGGTACACTTGATGATATGAATCATTTGAAAAAGAAGCGCATTCGTTCTGTAGCGGATCTTTTACAAGATCAATTCGGATTGTCTCTGGTTCGTTTAGAAAATGTGGTTCGAGGAACTATATGTGGAGCCGTTCGCCATAAATTGATACCGACTCCTCAGAATTTGGTAACTTCAACTCCATTAACAACCACTTATGAATCTTTTTTTGGTTTACACCCCTTATCTCAAGTTTTAGATCGAACTAATCCATTGACACAAATAGTTCATGGGCGAAAATGGAGTGATTTAGGTCCCGGAGGACTAACAGGGCGAACTGCTAGTTTTCGGATCCGAGATATCCATCCTAGTCACTATGGTCGTATTTGCCCAATTGACAGACACATCTGAGGGAGTTGGACTTATTGGATCCTTAGCCATTCATGCGAGGATGGTGTGGATCTCTAGAAAGCCCGTTTTATGAAATTGCAGATAGAACCTCGCCCGACAACACGGGTTGATTGACTGAAAGATCGGAATAGATAGTCTTTCATTTCCAGCTTGACTTCAAAGCTTCCGAACGAACTAGCTAGACTCTTCCGTTCAATGATGATCTTCAAACAATATTATTCTGGATAAAGCTTTTTACGGGATGTTCCTTTCCTCGTATAGAGAACTCTACTGATTGGATAGCTTATTCTCTCTAATCCTTTCTTTCCAAGAGGAAATCCTACTAGCTTAGCACTGTTGGGATTATGGTTTTGCCTTAGACTTCGACTAAGCTAGGACGAACCCTCTTTCTTGGTTTCCGTTTTAGGACATAAGAGCAGAAGTCTCTCAATGGATTGCACTAGCTATGAAGATTTGAGCTTAATAACGACTTTTTCCTATAATGTTAGGCGAGGTGCCTTCTGCTCTCTTCGATTTAGCAAGTCACTGAGTGGCTTTCGCTCCTACAAACCTCTCCTAAGCGCCAGGAAGTTTTCAAGAAGTTCTTGGCCGATGCCCAGGTACCTGTAGAAAGCACCCCTACTAACCTAGAGAATGTGGTAGGAATTTTCACTGCACCGATGGGGATGGGGGGGCCTTCTCAGATGATGACCTACCTAAGCTATCTCCTCATATCAGAACCCTGAACTGAACTCTTCTTATCGGCAATCGTTCTATCTCTCGAGGCTCTGGCAAGACCTCAACCCCCTCTTCGGAACAACCTTGATCGGACGGGAAAGTGCACACACTGATAGCACTACCCGAATGACCCTAGGATCGTCGCCCCTCCGAATTCTCGCCCGAGAATGGGGAGGGATAAAGCGCGGGATGCCGCTGCGAGTTAGAGAAAGATACGTGTTGTCATCTTCGATCTTTCTTTTGTATCACCGCCTACATACCACATCAGGAGAAATGAAACCTGTTTGAGGTACTGGCCAGTGAACAAAGGTCCAGACTTACGATACATACGTATGATCTCTCTACTCATAGCGTATATCCTTTCCTTACTATGTACAATTCTAGTTAATCAACTGCAAGGAGGAATTCGATCTCTTGGTGGTATCGTAGAATAGGCTCTTGCCACCTTTCCTGACCTAACTCATTCAGATGCGGAATTACCAAGGGCCAAAGTGGAAAGGTACGAAAGAAAGTAGGCACAGAAGCAACTTACATATATTCAAAAGATGCCCCAGAGATAGCTCTAAAGTCTTCGTGCAAGAGACGATTCATTGAATTCTCTTAGCTCAGACAAGAACGAAATTAGATTAGTCCCACTTCCCGCAGGAATAGAAGAGTACGCAAGCACATTCATTGATGCAGCGAATGCAAGCTCCTATCGAACTGGTGGAAGGTTTGACATGAGAATCCACAGCTACTGCTATCGAATCCCCTTTTTTCGAAAGTGAATCAGAGCTGGAAAGGGCTAGCCGATGTGGGACTGATGACTTTCCTGAGCTCGTAGGGGATTTACTTTAGACTGAAGAAGCCGGCTAACTTCGTTCAATTGAAGATCTTTTAGGAATTGGCATCCTTCTGAAGACGGCTCTGGAGTGAATACCCTTCTTTTCGGTTCATCCGACTATTATTTACGCGATTTCCCGATCGAGCCAACCTTTTTCCTACTCTTTCTTCCTCTAGCTCCAGGGTCACTACTATTCTGACTCCAGGTTAGAGCTGCTAGCTGGTTTGCAAAAGATCCCAATCCTAACGATAGATCTAGGGCCGGTCGTATAAATCCTTGTTCTTTTGTTCTAGATCAAAAAGATTTCATTCATTCATTTCTTTTAGCCTTATTTTCTGTATATTAGCTTATATAAAGGAAAGTGTCTATGTCGATATCTTCCTGGCTTCTATCTCTTTCTAGTTAGCTGGGATTGAGAAAGCTCCGCCCAAAGATGCTCATATTATGGGCCGGGCACCGGTAGGCTAAAGTCAAGTCAAAACTACGAGAAGGGGGGGATCCGTTTTTTTAAGTTTTCACTGTTTCAAATAAGACTTTGGGTTTGTGTGTATACTATCCTTGGAAGTCAATATTCAACCACGGGACGCTTCCGATCCTCAATTGGAACCCGGGTCAAATCTACAACCAAAAAGACATCGAAAGCTTGGACAGAACGAGAAGTGAGCGAGATGAGTCGCTTTTGTGGGCGTATGTAAAAAGTGGGTCTTTTGTGCACAAGGACATACGCGTTTGAAAGGGAAGACCGTCCTGCACTTTCCTGGTAAGCGGCACCGGGATTGCTCAGGTTCAGGATCCCGTGATCGAGAGGTACGCTCGGACCTAGGAGAACCTTCGCTATCTTTCTTTCTTCCCGGCCGGAGATGTCGAGTCGTTGGTCGGTCGTCTTTTTGCATCTTTGTTGACGAAATCAGTACCACGTCCTGTGCGCGTAGCAGGAGAACAAGATGGAAGCGCGCCTGAAGGGGAAGCGCAGGTGGGCGAATCACCATCCGACCTCGCCAATCGGACTTTTAGGGGACTTGAATTCGTCCCCGAGCTTCTGGGCGTTGAAAACCTACTTCCGATTTCTCTAGAGAATGCTTAGGCAAACAGCAGCTAGGAAAAAGGTTCGGTTTGAGAGTGTAGGGATAACTCGCGCGTCTCGGTTTGACCTACCGAAAATTGGACCTTGAGTCGAGGTCTTTTCGAGACTTTTTATAACTCAATGCAAGACCGCATATTTCTTTCTTGTTTCTAGTTCCGTTGATGGAGGGGAGGTTTACAAACCCCTTTTCTGTCCACGCCGCTCTTTCTCCTCAGGATGGCAACCTGGCATAGGGGGAAAGGGGCCCAGCTTCGAAGTTTCTTTTAGTTCGGCTTAGAGAATCTCATCCCGTTCCCAGGCGGAATCCTTCAGGGTGGCTCTATCGGGTGTGCTAATCCGCTCGATATGAAATGATTCAGGAAGGGGACTAGACGAAGAAGAAGAAGAGGAGGTCTCGCAGGATGCCGGCTGCAGCAGACGCTGAACAAAATGAGTGGCAAAACCTCCGTTCGTCCAAGGAGTGGGAGTCAATAGATCGCCATTTCGCGATCTGCGAACAAAAGGTGGCCGCCATTTTTGAGAAAACTCTTTCCGGAAGGGAAACCTTACCCGGGAAGAAGATATTCGAAGAGGGATTAACGTCTACTTCTCCGACATCGCTTCTACTCAAATAAAAAGAGATTCAATCATCTCAGGGCTTGAGTGTCGGAAACCCTCGAAGTCAGATCTGGCGTGAAATCCAGAGAGACATTGAAAGGGGCGGGGGACGCCTTAGCCCTTAGAATAGAATTCGAAACCGGCGTGGCGCTGCTGCATGCTTCTGATCAATAGAACAAGAAGAGGAGTCAGTCAAAAAGAAAGATCACCAAAAGTCACGACCACCAAGATACGCATAGTAATGAAATCTTTTGATCACCCATTTTTGGAAAACTGGGAGCTTCCGCCTTACACAAGGCAGATTGGATTGCCTGAATCACGAGTCTTATATACTGTGTTACGATCACCTCATATTGATAAAAAGTCCAGAGAACAATTTGAAATGAAAATCAAGAAACTGGTCATAAAAACAGAAACGCATGAATTGCGCAAGAAGTTCTTTCGGTTAAAACGCCGTGCGACTCGGAGGACATAAGACTTCTTGGTCAAGCCAAAAGGATTGCCGACTAGATGCTCCTACCCCACCATGCCTGGCCCTTTACCTTAAGAAAAGAAGAAAGAGTAGGTATGAAGCGTGGGAAAGAATGCAAGAAGTGTATGATACAACAGGTAACCTTAAGGAGTGGCGGCAAACCTCTTGATTGATCAACGTGAGTGAACTGTGCTTAGACGCTTCGTAAAACCAAAACCGCACCGATCTACGAGAGGAGCTGATAGATGAGTAGGCTTCCCCTTTAGATTCACGGAATGTGATCTGGGACACGATGGGAGTTTGCGTGCCTCGGTAGGAAAGAGATCACCGGAGTATAGCACAAGATCGCCTTTTCTTGCTGCCATGGGGTCGACCTGTGAACAAGGTAAACCCAATGGGAACCAAAAAACGGGAGTACCGCATTGGGCAGAAGACGATCCAAAAAGCGAAGGCTCACCCGAAGGAGCGAAAGCAGCTTACCTTATTATTCAAATCAAAGGGGAAAGGGGGTGAGATAGGCAAGAGGTTGTAACCAAGCCGGCCTGGCCGCGAGGAAGAAAGAGATCTTTGCCGGTGCTGACTTGGATCTCGGGTGACGGAATAAGGCGGCCAGAAGCGACGAGCAGTCGCGGTCGAAGCTTGGCTACAGCGAAGCGCTTACCAAGCGCGAAGGAAAGGCCTCCGTCACTTGAGCCGTATGCGGGGGAACTCGCACGTGCGGTTCTTAGGGGGGGGGCTAGTAGGAGCCATCCCATCCCAATAGCGTATATTTGGAGCTCAATATGAAATTCTATTTTCTTGCAAGACCCATTCGGATAAGGGAAAACTCCAGAGATTGCTTCGAAGTAAGATCCTTGCGTTGACCCTTTCCTGAACCAGAACCGGGGGAGGGTGAGAGGAAAAGAGGATCAATGATTTAACGATAGATACACTCAAAGACCAAATCGTTTCACAACTCGGAATTCTTTTGAGAGTCTATCGAGAGACTAATGGGGATGGGAACTTACCAACAGGTCTCTCGAGCCAAGAGGTAAGCGCGCGTCTCTTTTTTTTTTAGACGAGAGAGTTAGCTTTCTACACAATATTGATTGTGATCTTCTTTCTCGGGGAACATAAAGTGAATACTTTAAAAAAGTGATACAATTTTTTGTAGGGTAGTCTTTCTTTTTCTGATGGTTCCTGACGTACTTGAGTTATAACATTTGAATTTTTCTTACATTCTACGTTCCCGACACGGATCCTATTAAATATTTTACATTTTCGATGATCATCTCTATTTCAGGTATTCGGGGAATCCTCCTTAATAGACGAAATATTCCTATTATGTCAATGCCAATTGAATCAATGTTATTAGCTGTGAATTCGAACTTTTTGGTATTTTCCGTTTCTTCGGATGATATGATGGGTCAATCATTTGCTTCATTGGTTTCAACGGTGGCAGCTGCGGAATCTGCTATTGGGTTAGCCATTTTCGTTATGACTTTCCGAGTCCGAGGGACTATTGCTGTAGAATCTATTAATAGCATTCAAGGTTAAACATGACTCCTAGAGAGTTACCAAAATACGAAGTTCTCTTCTCCTTTCGTTTTCTTCTTTCTTTTTTTTGGTTGGCAGGGTCAGGGCCTTTCTCGCTGGGCGAGCACATCCGATTCTACTTCGTATCCTAAACCACTTCCCGTTCAGTTGCTGAAAGATAGAGAGAAGTTTTTCTAAATGAGATTCAGTTCCACGAATATGCAGGCTAGAAAGATGCTATTTGCTGCTATTCTATCTATTTGTGCATCAAGTTCGAAGAAGATCTCAATCTATAATGAAGAAATGATAGTAGCTCGTTGTTTTATAGGCTTTATCATATTAAGTCGGAAGAGTTTAGGAAAGACTTTCCAAATGACTCTCGACGGGAGAATCCAGGCTATTCAGGAAGAATTGCAGCAATTCCCCAATCCTAACGAAGTCGTTCTTCTAGAATCCAATGAACAACAACGATTACTTAGGATCAGCTTGCGAATTTGTGGCACCGTAGTAGAATCATTACCAATGGCACGCTGTGCGCCTAAGTGCGAAAAGACAGTGCAAGCTTTCTTATGCCGAAACCTAAATGTTAAGTCAGCAACACTTCCAAATGCCACTTCTTCCCGTCGCATCCGTCTTCAGGACGATCTAGTCACAGGTTTTCACTTCTCAGTGAGTGAAAGATTTGTCCCCGGGTCTACGTTGAAAGCTTCTATAGTAGAACTCATTCGAGAGGGCTTGGGGGTCTTAAAAATGGTTCGGGTGGAGGGTTCGAAGAAGAATAAAGAAGACGAATAGAATCTAATTCATGTTCACAGAAGAGCGGATCCAATACCAAGACGACTTCTTTCTCAGGAAGTGCAGCAATTGATAAATTCTGGAATTTCATGCCCCACGAGTGAGTTGCCAAGTGGCCCCTAGGAGGGGCAGTCTACCACAAGATCGAGTTGGAGCCTGGAGCCAAACCCCCTTTGACTTAGACTGGGGCTGGGTTTTGCAGATGGCCCCCCCAACTAGCATCTATTAGTTAAGGGGTTTGGTTGAGCTCAGGAACCCATTTCAGGAACTCATTGAGGCCTATTTAGATTCTAGCCTCCAAGGCAGTTTTTCCCTATCTTGCTGGGGGGGAGCCCCTGTTTTATTTATTCCAGAAGAAGCGATAGCCTTGTGCATGGATTATCGGGCGCTCAACAGGGTAACCTAACCATCAAGAACAAGTATCCACTTTGATTGCAGACTGATTCGCCCTAATCAATAAGCGCGAGAGACTTCTCGAAGTTGGATCTACGGTTGGGCTACTACCAAGTGCGTATCGCGGAAGGAGACGGGCCAAAGACGACCTGTGTGACAAGCAAGCAACCTTACTAATGAAGGGACATTGGATTTGGTTATGCGACTCACCAATGCCCCTCCACGTTCGTTCTGCACCCTCCACAATTAGCTATTCCACCCGTACTTAGACGACAGGTCGTATACTTTGGGCTATAGCTATCCGTTAAACGACCACGTTAGCCACCTCCGGGGGAAGAATCACCTCTATGTAAAGAGAAATGCTCCTTTGGACAGACGGAGATCCGGGCATTGGATGGGCATCAGAGCCATCGAGGAGTGGCAAGCACCTACCAAGGTGAGTGAGCTAAGATCATTTTTAGGGCTCGTGAACTATTACCGAAGATTCATCGTAAGTGACTCGAAGAGGGCTGCTCCACTCAAAAATATCCTAAAGAAGTACACACGGATGCGTCAGACTATGCCATAGGCGGTGTGCTAGTATAATAAGGTAAGTCGCATATGAGAGCCGAAAGCTCAATGAGACCGAAAGGCGTGGTCCAAGAGAAGGAGATGACAGCATGTACTACTTGAGAACGTGGAGGCGGGTCACGATTTGTGGTCAAGACGGAGAATGTGGCGACGAGTGACTTCCTGACCCAGAAGAAACTCACGCCAAAACAGGGACGATGGCAAGCAAGACAAACTTGCCAAGTTTGATTGATAGGGTGCTAGAGTATAAGCTTGGACGAACCAACCAAGTCGCGGATGCCTTAAGTAGGAAGACAGAGCTGGCGGCATTTAAGTGTGAGGCAGTGGCAGCCACCAGCAGGGTCACGAGTACCCTACCGCATCATATTCGAGATGGGCTTGAAAAAGGACCCGCGAGAAGCCTTTTGCACCAAGCTAAGGAATGCAAAACTCGGATTTCAAGGATGGGCTCTTGGTCACAAAAGGGAATCTACTTTTTTTTTCTTCCTAAACCTTCTTTTTTGATGTCAAAGACCAGAAGCTATGCGCAAATTCTCATTGGATCTTGGTTGTTCTTAACAGCGATGGCTACACGATCCGCGCCTCTGCTCTGATCTCCCTGCGAGGTTCTCAAGCGTTGGTAGTCGGAGTATTGATCCAGTGCTGGTCACGGTCCCCGTTAGGGTGGTCGTTGCGACGGTAGTTCGTTTGTCTCGTGCTGGTAGATTGGGCTGTTCCCGGTGCTTGGCTTTCGTTTGGCTGGTTGGGCATAAGGATCTCGCTTCTGTCCGTTGGTTCGACCGCAGGAGTTCCTGGCTGGCGCTTTTGGCCTGTCTCGATCTGCTGCTGTAAGACGAATCTTCTCGTGTCTTGCTGTCAAGGCTCGTCCTGGCGTGTGAGTTGCGGCGACGTATAAGGAACGGTGTCTCGACGCTGTAGATCCTGACCTGCCTTGGTGAAGTTGCCTATGAGTATCTAGACCTCGAACACGGGAAGGCGCTTTGGTCATGTGACAACTCCTCGAGCTCTAGACTTGGGAACGGGTACGTCATCATTTAGTTCGGAAAATGGTGAAATTGACCTCAATACGCAGGTAGAAATAGAACACTAAACTAAAGGCTTATGCCTTCACGACGTAAGGAGCGAAAACCAATTTAGCGATATTCGTTCCTTCTCTCAGGCTAAAGCTCTGTCTGGTCTTTCTTCCCCATTCCCCACAGGCTTCCGGGAGTGCCGGCTCTGTACTCTGTTCGGACCATAAGACTTGCAACACTGACTTACCTGACTGCTTTCCGATTTTTCGTTCTGCCTCTACTAGTAAAGGGGCTTTAGCCTTACAACAAGCTTGACAACAATTGAAAGAGTTTGATCTATGATACGCTTGAACTGAACTATCGGTCCTAGAAAGAACCCGCTTACCGTGACGGAAGAAAGACGGATTTCTTATCTAAGCCAAGCTTCCCTTTTTTCCCAAGTGCACTTCGGCACCAGACTAGACGACCTACCTTCTGTCTCTGTATTTCCCTAAGCATACAAAAAAGAAAGAACAAGGATTTCATCCAAGGTGCCAGCACAAGCACAAGAAGAGATTTCTTTCTCTTAGCCGCTAAAAGAAAGCTGATTGATCTGTTCTCCACTTGCCACTGTAACCGTAAAGACTCTATCTCAAAAGCTGCCTTCCTTCTTCAAAGACAAAAAAATGACTCATGTAATAAAGTCAGCGAGGGTTTCAATCGCAAACAGAAGACGGATCTCAGACACGCAAGCTACAAGCATGAACAACCGCTTTCGTTTCACCTTATGAAAAAGAAGCCCCTTCTTAGTAAGATAGGGAAAAGCCCTAACTCTTTTCTTAGTAAAGCGCTAACGAGCAAGAATCAAAAGGGAAAGCCCTAAAGGGGGCTCCTCCGCTTACATGCAATGGGGAGCTATCCTATAACACTAACAAGCGGGGACAGAGAAGGATAACCTCTTTGAAAAGGACAGAGCCGCTTGGCCGCAAATAACGAGAAAGCTTTTTTGATTTGTTTACTCAAGGCAAAGAAAAAAGGGATCCGCCTCGAATCAAAACGATTTCTCCTTTCTTTTCTACGCTACGAGATTTCTTCTCTTATGAAATTTCTAGTTTGATCGAGGGACTTCTCCCCAATATGAGATAGGTTGCAGCTATAGTCAGAACTCCAACTGGGCCAATTGCCTAATGTTGACCTGAGGTAGCGAACGAGACAGCAAATGGATGGAAATTCTCCACTTAATGGCTGCCGCTTCTAGCTCTGGCGCTCTTAATATCTCGAAGGTCTTGGTAGGATTCTTACTTGCTGGCCCTGCCCTTTTCTTTCTTGCTTAATGGCATCCCTTGCTTAGTTCTGCAAGCTCCTTCCTTTGTTGAGCTCTGTCATACCGCTCTTCTATCTCTTTCATTGGCGCAATCTTCTTTTCATTCAATAAAGAATTGCAATTGACTTTTATGAAAGATATCTCCTCCCTTTAATCTAATCAGTATATTACTTCTGAGTAAGGCACTCTCCGAAAGGAAGGTAAACAGGAGTTAACGGCAGGCGCAATAGAAAGGCAGTTGGGGGCAG